>JAZEWU010000027.1:4991334-5005748 GCA_036362915.1 Geotria australis | reverse complement strand
CCCTGGGGGGGGGGGGAGTACAGTGAGATGACGGGGAGAGATAGGCAGGGGCTGAGGCCTTGAGGAAACGTGAACATGTTGAGTGCGATCTTCGGTCAGGCAGGTTTTATTTAAGCTGGAATGAACCGTTGAGCTGTTTAACTCGTTTGTCCATTGGGGATGGGTAAGCAAGTTTCAACATCTCAGTGAGGGGGGCAGCATGTCTTTGGACTGTGGGAGGAAAACGGAGTGCCCGGCGAAAACCCACGAGAACAAGGGGAGAACGCGCAAACGCCACACATAAAGGCACACGAGTCGGGAATCGAACCCAGGTTCTTCTAGCTGTGAGGCGGCAGCGCCACTCACTGCCACCAATGTTGAGGTCTCTGTGAGCCAATAGAGGGATTGGAGTATTATGGGATTTACAAGCATTATACTGCAATGATAACTTAAATGAAAGTAAAGACAAAGTAGCGAGTGACCAAAAAAATATGGTTCGCTTTAAATTCAGCATTTGCAATGAACACATAAATGCCATTTAAGTTCACATGAATAATGACCCACTGTGCAGTATTGTGTAAATATGTCAATGAAACATTAAGTAGATAAAAGGCATTTTCCAAAAATACATATAATTTTGTCTTTTTACGTATAGTGTGATTGCAAAAGTGTTGTTTATTCAGCTTCCAAAGACTGAGGTCAGAAACACTCCAGGTTCACATCATTGGCATTTCTCTTTGCTTTGTTCCAAATATAGGGAAATAAAATCTAAGCACTATTTCTTCAAAAAAATGTGTTCTTTTAAAGTGTCCCATCATAATGTAACTTACCCATTATATGTAGCAGCTATCAAAATATTATTCATACATACAGAGTTAAGCACACACGCGTGTATGCTTCATCACAGACGCCTTTAAGTACACGCTCTTGAAATAGTTTGCTATTGCTACAATGAATAATACTCCTAACACCGTACTGATGTAGGTTTTCACGCATTGATGCATGATAACAACACGTATGTGAAGTATGCATTAGAGAGACCACAACCACATGAGGTTGTGGTCTTTCTTATGGGAACTGGAGGGGGAGCTTGGAAGAAAAATGTGGGACTCGGACCACGGGAGTACAGGGTAAATAGTAGAATACATTCAACCTCACGCACCACTCAGAACTCAGGGCGCCTGAAGATGTCTCCAACGCGGGAGGCGAAACGTCGCAAAGGAGAGAGACGCAGCGCTCGACACGGCTATCCCGAATGAACAGCTTTGACTTTGAAAAGCAACCAACAATCATAACACCAATTATTGGGGGGGAGTGGTGGAGCAGTGCTGAGCTCACTGATGTCCTGGGACTTCTTTCCCCACTTGACCAACCCACACTGATCAGTGGTGCAGTATGTTTAAACAACCCCCATGACCGACAGGGTCTGCATGCAGCACTGACTTGACAATGAGCTGCGACATATTTATTACTGTGTAAATGATGCAAAAAAGTGAAGACGAATAAACTTTCCCACCTCAATCACGTTGCCACAAAATATAAACCTTGCTGCAATTAATCACACGTTATACTGGGTTAATTGTTCCCGTGATTGTTGATTAAAACATCGATGGAATTACAGAGCATGTTTATGAAGCGGTCACGTTTAAAAACGGGACCGATTTTGTTTCGCGCGCTCGCTCCTACCCTCCTCCGAGGAACGCCAGCGAGGCAGGCTGACCTGCATCATTGCCAAGTGATCTCAAACACAAGCACGACTGACAAGTCTGTGAGCTCTGTGGCAAGTTTAGGACAGGAGTATAAGTCATAATTTGTGGTTTTTAATCCCAAACGTTTCATCCTTCCACAGACACACGGTAGCAGGCTTAAAAAATAATTACCCGACTTATCTTGACTTCACTTTGAATAACGTAACAATTTCACGTAGCTTTGCCCCAGTAAATCGCTTTCCCATAAGCACGCCGTTTGAGTGGCAGACACAATTGTTTAAAGTCACTGAACGCAAGTGGATACAGTTTCATCATGACTATTTTGTGGGGGAAGACTTCAGATTTTCCACTCCATAACTTGATACAGCCAGCAGACATCCCCCGTCACCAAACAATGAAAATGCCATTCATACAAAAAACGAAATGAAACAAATATACATTCTGGGGTTTGGATAAAACTTAAGAGCAACAGTCTTCCTTCAGACCGACGCTAGAATTTCCGGACCTGTAATTTCCATTGCAGGCCGTGTCCGGAGCTGACGATGAATCATCGTGAGCTTGTGGCCTGGGCGAGTCACCAGACTTTCGCGTATACCCTGGCGCAAACATCCCATTCTCGCGTCCTCTCAGGGCACGAAGCCTGCGGAGAGGACGTACGGAGGGTAACGCGCCGTTGTCTTTACTCCGCTCGCGACGACGCCACGCTCTGACGCAGCATCGGCGAGACGACGACCCGGTGCACGTATGCGGGTGTTGCGACACCCGCACTTTTACAGAAACACGGTTCCATCCCCCCCACTTTTTCCTGAGGTAGTCTCATATCATATGTTGCGACACCCGCACTTTCACAGAAACACGATTCCATCCCCCTCCCAACTTTTTCTTGCAACACCCGCGGCTGCGACGCGCCGGTACGCGTCCACCTCTGTTGAACGTCGGAGGGATCAGTGGAAGCGCGTTTGTGCAGCTGCTTTGTTCTCTACAAAGTGCCGCGGATCAGGCTCAATCACAACAAGCGAGAGCAATGACATGACGTCCGTAGTCTGGCTCTTTTTATGACGTCCGTGCTGAAAATCTCGTATGCGAAGAGCGTAAATCATCCCCGCGGGGCAATAACATCACCCAGATACCGCAAATCCAGCGAGCGATTTCCAGTTCCATTTACGTGCTTCTGTGACTTGGTTAAACTGTCAGTGTGAGTAGTGGAGCAATGTGATTGGCACGGGCTCTGGTGGCAAGGACTGGAAGCCTGCCACCCCCTGTCTGCCTTCCTACCGCTGTGCATCCTGCTGCCTAGGCCCCAGTGGGGCGCGAAGCTCCAACGCAGTTGCTCCGCCTGTACACTCTTACAGTTACGCCACTGGGTGTCAAGATCACGCGGAAAAATAATAATGTTGACGTGTGTATAGAAAAAAACACACAATCTGGAGGTGTTGGCATTTAGTTCGGAACTATTTGTAGCGCCCGAAAAGGACATCCACTGTGGAACGATGAAATCCGCTCGACACAATCACGCGCACGACAGATTTGTTGCTCCGCAAGACCATGTAAAGAGGGTGACGGCTTGGGAAGGCCTTCATCCATCCAGCAGTGGATTTATCATTACTCACGATTATGGCGATGAAGCTGGAAATCCTGATGCAGGTAGGTCCAGGGCAAGACGGAAGTCGGATCAGCCAGTGCAACGGAAGTGGGGGGCTGAGTGCCAGCTCATCTCTCAGAACAATCGGCCGTCAATCAGGCCAGGTAGCAGGACCAGATGTTCTGGTTTCCCCACTGCTGGGAGGATGGATATTAGACCAGCCACTTGCCTTGTAACATGTCAACAATTATTGCAATTACTGCAAATGAACTCCTCGTGCTAGGGGTTGCTTTAGAACGCTGATCCACGGGCCATAGCAAATGAAGTGTGCCAAGTGTATGGAACGAATTAATATAATGTTGTAGTCCACTCTTAATTATGTCTTTCTTATTTAGCGTAACGAATCGCGGATTCAAGGCGATGATCATATATAATAAAATGGCATAATTATAGTCAACAAAAAAATCTAATTAAGTCTTGTTCATTAGCCAATATCTCGGCTTAAAATAGATTTTTAAGAAGTTGACTCCATCCCTCCTCTAATCACCGCTTGTTTTGGTGATTAAACAAGCAGCTTAATGCTGCCTTTCTCTTACGTCACACTCACAGTTTAGCGTTGAAAGTTAAACAATAGAATAGCATCACTAAACGGCGACCAGATTCCCAATGTAAGCAACAGCAGTTTGAGATCTATGATGTGATTTTGAATAAGGTCAAGCGATGTGATTCTGCTTTCTAATTTTCATATAGCACACACTACAGTACGTGCCTACAGCCGATATAGTAGAAGTGTAGTACAGATTCATTACGCTGAAATGTATACGAGACAAGCATTTCAAGCATATCGCTTGTCAATGTCTTTTGCAGGTGAAAGCATCACCAGCATGCAGGCAATTTAATGCCTATTAATCATGCTATAATAATGCCCTTGTGTTTATGCTTCGTAGGCATGTTGTGTGCACGGTTGAATTTCAAACGGCAGTCTGGGTTAGATGCAGTGTCTACTTACGGGCACATACATGCCTGTATACGAGTAAACCCCCAACTAGGATTCGAACTCGCAACCTTCCAATGGCGAGTCGCTTTGCTCCATCGCTGAGCCCCCAGCCTTAATAGGCGGTCGCTAACAGCACTTGCTCCCTACACTTGAGAACACTCAAGGGAATGAAGGGGTGTTGTGTTTGAAACGTTTGTGTACGTAAGGGTCATAATATTAATGTTCCCGCACTACATTTGCAATGCGAAGGTTTTCGGGTCGATCGTTTGGTGCGGAATTTGAAACGATGGGACAAGTTTTTTTTTAATCCCCCTCCTCTTCTATCCACCCAGCAAATTAATTGAAACAATTTTCAGTTGTAGGAAGAAACTGGAGATTCCAAGAGGAAACCAGTGCAGAACAGGGGGAGAACACGCAAACTCTGCACAGAAAGGTGTCTGAGGCAAGAATCTAGGGGGGGCTGCTGCCTCCTGTGAGGCGCGGATGTTACTGCCGAGTAAACAATTGCAGGGCTGCACCTTTACCTCTACGTTTACTACACAAATAACCAGACAAGAAGTTGGTTAGAAAAAACATGCTCTGCCAGTCGGGAGCTATTTGTGGAAACTGCAGCTAATCAAGGTAATCAAAGCAGCATGATTGTCATACCTTCACTGTGGCGTATGTGAATTAACCTGGGGGCAAATGCAACTTATATCTTGAGTGCATTGCTTGTTTAGTTTTCCTTTGCAGCAAAAAAAAAAGAATAAATGCCTGGCAATTTATCTCGGCTGTGCTGCATTACACGGTCTTAAAAAAAAATGAATAGCACGTGAGGACTTTTTTTGTAACATTATTGCAAATCGTTTTATTTATTTAGTTATTCAATTGTTTGCTTATTTATTATCACTTTACCTACTTCTCCGTATAAGCGCTGTCTGTTTCAGCCATTCAGTGAAGGAATCAATGCTGCTTGGCTTTTCACATTAGGCCGCACTTCAAAGCCTGCTTATTCACCTTATTTAACTCACAAATCTGTTCTTTCCATCTCAGGAATCGTGAAGCCAACCGACCTCTTAACATCAAATGGTCTGGAACACCACGTGAGCACCGTACCCACCCTGTCTACCTTGGAGTAACCCTGGACCGCACTCTCTCCTTTAAGGAGCACGTCAAAAATACCAAATTGAAAGTCGGTTCCCAAAACAACATCCTACGTAAACTGGTCAACTCCAAATGGGGCGCCACAGCACACACATTCAGATCTACTGCTCTGGCCTTGTGCTATTCCTCATGTCCTGTCTGGGAGAGATCAACCCATGCCAAGAAACTTGACCCAGCGTTGAACAACACCTATAATAATAATATACAGGGGCGGCACGGTGGCGTAGTGGGTAGCGCTTCCGCCTCACAGCAAGAAGGTCCCAGGGTTCGAATCTCGGCTCGGGGTGCCTTTCTGTGTGGAGTTTGCATGTTCTCCCCGTGTCCGCGTGGGTTTTCGCCGGGCACTCCGGTTTCCTCCCACCGTCCAAAGACATGCTGCCAGGTTAATTGGCGTGCTGACTAAATTTCCCCAGGCGCCCTGCGATGGACTGGCGTCCCATCCTTGGTGTTCTCCTGCCTTGCGCCCTGTGTCTGCCGGGATAGGCTCCGGCTCACCGCGACCCTGTATAGGATTAAGCGGTTTCTGAAAATGAATGAATGAATGAATAATATACATTTATATAGCGCCTTTCACCCAGCAACACAACCAACCTATACCTCCTCGCTGGCATTGCCCCTGCTGATATCAGACGGGAACTGGCCAGTCGAGTCGAGATGACGAAGACTACTAGTGATGAACGCCACCTCCTCCATGGACGTCAACCACCGGCCCAACGACTGAAATCAAGAAGAAACTTCCTCAGCCATGTGCAACCCCTAACAACATCTCGAGAAGAAACGAGACTCCAGCTCTGGACGGAAAAGCTTGAGAGTGACCCTCCTCCAACTTGCATGGGAATCCCCCCTGCCGAAGACCTCCCTCCTGGCTCAGAAGCACCATGTATTCAGTGGAAGACACTCAACCGCCTGAGAACTAGAACGGGACGGTCAAAAAGCTGCTTTGGTCAGATGGGGCTACAAGACCGGCCCAACCACCTGTGAATGTGGAGAAGCAGACCATACTATGGAGCACTGCCTTGTCTGCGCTCTACTACCCAACCTCTACAGCTCAAAAGAACTTGCAGAGTTCAATAAAAATGCAAAGAACTGTGTAAAGAAATGGGATCCGTTGTGCCGATTGCTCAATTATACTTCACCGTGCTGTTCACTGTTTGTTGGTAAAGCGTGGCGTAGGGCAAGACCAGTTAAGATATCACTCACCACGAAGGTTAGCTTTGGCCAGGAATTAAACTGAGGAAACCGGCATCAGATTGCAAAGTGAAAACAACAACACCGTACATTTTTTACGATGCTAAACGGTAAAGCTTTCAATCCCACCGTCAGTGCTCATATCCAGCAAGTAAATATTGAGCACAATCACCAGCCAATGGAGTCAGAGATAGCAACGTCTGGCCACAGATTTTTCAATCCCATCGCGAATCTGAATGGCGACAGTTCATCGCGCCGTTGCTCAGGGTGAGTCGCGAGAACCAGTTCCTCCCGCGTGATATGCGTTCACCATCTGCTCAGGGCCTCTCTCTCTGGGAGTGTTTGCGTCGGAGAGGTTTGACGATGACCCCGTCGCAGTCAGTTGACGCGCACGTTCACTGCAACCCCTCGCTTCGTGTCAAACGCGATGCTCTCAAACGTGGCAGAGAAACAAAGGAGCGCCTGTAACACAAGCTTGATCCGAGAAGCGCCAGCAGCGCTGTGACATGTGTGCGGCATATTACGGTGAGAGAGAGGGGCGCAATGGTTAATCTCTTTAGAGCCTGGCTCTGTTACATTCTCAGCCCGTGGAGGAAGCTGATCATGGGGTGGAGGGTTGTGTTAAAGAAAGACAAAAAAAACCGGTTCGAAAATAATAATAAAAATAAAACATAAAAACAACCTGACACTTGTGTTATTTTCTACATTCCACGTTTGTGTGCCTGACACCGGCGACAGATTCAAGTCAGGACAGCTTTCCCAGGTGTCACGACATTGAAATGTCACATTGATGATGAGCTCGGTGTTAAGTCCTCAAACTGGTCCGCTCAAAGCAGAGAGCCTCGGACAACGCGCAAATGGCTCCGAACGATTTGTCTTTGAAAGGAATATTACACCGTCGTCCATGCAATGATTTAAATGGTCTCGTTTTTCCGGTTTGGAAAGATTTTGGTCAGTTTTTCACGGTTATTTACGCATCATTGCATGTTATTGTTAGTGTATGCTGAGGCTGCTCTGTACTGTTATACATTAATCGCTGCAAGGGCAGATACCTAATTGGATTGTGGCATCCCGATATTATTCATGAATACGCTTGATTTACATACATAGCCATTCTATTAACAACAGATGCGGAATCATGGTGCAGTAGTAAGTATAACGTGTCGTAAATCAAGCGACCGGAGTTTAATTCCGAGCCACGTATAATATGAGTAGAGAGTGAGATCTGAGAAATTATAAATATTTGCAAAGTAATAAACTCACCACAAAATGTAAGCAATCTTTAAAAATGTGTCAGAGCTGCTCTGTGTGCTTGCTGCTCAAGCCACACCGAAAATATTGCTATAAAATTCAATGCACGATTAGTTCAATAATTCAAATGCTATTTAGTACGATTTTACAAGACTTTTATATGGTTACCTGATTCATATTTTTTTATTTTTGTTTGTCAACTTGGTTTTATCTACAGCTATGACTATCTCAAATGCAACTTGCTAACCCCTCTCCGCTGGACTACTGTTTAAAAGAGCTACATAGATCAAAGGTTCCTTCCAGCTTAAATAAAGACTGACTAGCTGCAATTGTAAAACATACTAGGTGGTTGCAAGAGCTGCATATATTCTTTCATTTTAATATGCAATAAGATTATTCAACTTATTTCCATCGCACTGTTACACTGTTGCACTGATTTGTCTCTTTTCAATTTATTGGACTAATTGGACAGTTTTGTCATCTGCAATACTGTGTGTTACTGTTTACTTTATAGTTATGGATAATGTTTCATCCCTGCAAAATGTAATCCTGTAAATTAGTTGCATGTGTTGTACTACGTTCTTATTGTATATATTGTTTATGTTGGTTAATTAATACGTTTCTTGCATCGCAGGAATCCAACATCCAGAGCTTGCAAGCTCACTGGTTATTTTCTGCTGTAATAATAAACACAAACATCTTTACTCTGCTATTGGTGCCCAAGCCTCGTGTCTATACCTCAGAACAAGACAGATAACAACCAGGTGGTGAAAAGTACAGATCAAACCCAGTGTGGCTGTGCTCCTTGATGGCATAAGTATGAAAAATCGCTACAGCGTTGTACAAATATTACATGCATGTGCATTTTTTCTTTACAACTTCTTGCTCAGTTTTGAAATTCGTTCTTGTTAGAAGAAATGCTAATGAATGTGTAATTATAACAGTGTTGGGCTTTTTCCTGGTTTCCCTTCTTAATGCATTCATTCTTTGTTTGGTGACTTTATCAAATCTCGCAATGCCAATCATGTTTGACTGTGTTAAAGCATTATATCATTCATGCTACTCTGACTGATGCCGGAGCATCAGAACCTCATCTGGACTCTTAGAACCAACTCGTAAATCTTACCTGCGGCATTCCAATCCATCTTCCATGTGGGCAATTCCGCCAAAGCGATGGGACATCTCCGAAAACAAATGGCTTAAAAGTGCCTGCATGTGTGCAGCGATTGCCATCGCATAGCATAACACCCGTAGAAGAAATAAACATCCGTAACACGCAATGTTTGACACCCAAGTGGCGGTGTCTGTTAAGAGTTAAAAGCCGTCTTCGTGACCATTATCATTTCATCCATTCTAATTGTGACAAGTTGTGCAATTCATTAGGAGCACTTCTTGGTGGGCTCGGGGTTTCATTTATCCAAGCAAAGGTCACAGCTAAGGTCAAAAGGCGATCGCAAAGGGGTGTAAAGTGCGAGAGTGCACTTACTAAGGGAGTGCAAACGGCAATTTGCGTGAAATTGCTACAAGCGGTAGCAAAGATTTCTGTGCCGGGGGGAATTATGGAAACGCGCACTGTGATAACGGTCTGGTGAAAAAAACACGTGGATTTAGAATTAAAGCGGTGTGAAAATAAAAATAAACAAACTTTTACGTATATATGTAGACGTTGAATGCATTAGCTCTGCCAGGTTATTTGATTTATTGGCGTGATCTAATGTGAACTAACGTTGAGGATGAAGAGGATTAAAACAAATGGTTTCCCAAACTTTGCAGACACAAACCAGAGCGAAAATTATTATTTGTAAATATATTGATGTTTTGTGGGTTTTCTGTACCGCAAAACAAAACGCGTGTTGAAAAGTGTTAAATAATGCATGATTTTTGTCCTGATTCGTTTCATTATCGGATTGAGTGTGAAGGCAGCGAACACACAGACGCATGCGCGCACACACATAATGAGGGAGTTATCAAGACCACCCAAAACAAGAAGCGCTTCACGCCCTTGTAGATTTGTGTCTCTAGCCGCCTCTTGACCCGCCTCAAGGGCTTGTTGTGTTCAATGGCAAGGGCAGTGGTCCTGCCCTTGGTCGCAGAAGGTCAAAGGGCTGATCTGAATTCTTCTCCAGTTTCACACAAGGACCAAGCTGCAGGCAATCCGAGCTAAGGCAATATTAAGCTTTGTTGAACAAACTTTGGAAGCCCTGGATTATGGAGGATTGGCCTTTCAAGCAGTGGCCTGGGTCACTTGCAGGGTTGAGAGGTCTTCATTGGAGCCACCAATCACAAGTCAAGCTTAAGAAATGGAGCGTTAAAAAGAATGACCATGCTCTGGTTAAAAGAAGATCCGATGGAGATTTTGGAACGTGTGAAAGTATTCCTCGCCGATGCATTTTCGCCAGATACTCCGGTTTCCTCCCACAGTCCAAAGCCATGCTGCCTGGGTTAATTGGCCCGAAAAAATTGCCCCCGGTGCGCTGAGGTGTCGTAACTTGCTTACCCCTCTTCGCTGGATAACTGTTAAGAAGAGCTGCATAGCTCAACGGTTCCTTCCGGCTTACAAACTGACTGAGCTTTTGAAGCGTTGTGATTGAGAAGATGGTCTTGGAAAGGTCACCAAAAACTGCAGGCAGAGCAGCCAATCGCAGTGAAGTTGGTTTTTTTCGCGCTCCATATGGTAAAATGCTAACGCTGGAAATTAAAAATAATAATCAAGTAACGGATTGAATGACGTGCAGCGAACATTTCTCAGGAGCAGGGCCTGTGGGAAAGTGCAGCGCGCACATCGTGGGTGAGAGGTCACACGAGGGATCTAAAAAATTGCTCGACAGTATCACCTTTCATGCGCTGCTATATAACTCAGTGCGATGTTCCGTGAGGGTTTCAAATACATATTTCAGCGTCTCCCGACATGACAATGGTTACCAGATCGGGGTAAAAAAAAAAAAACGACGAAAAAATGTAAAACAGCACTTTAAAATGTTTTGTTGTTGTTACTGGCTAACAGCAACATCCCAAAAACGTCATATCAGTACACCTTCAGCCCACATGGGTAAGTGCGTTGAACATTCCTGTCGACTGATACATACACGAAGTACAGAGGAGGAGACAGGCAACGTAGTGCATTAGTGTTATTGCCACATTGTTGCCTCTCATATCCAGCAGCCTGCCGGTCTGGAATTTACATAACAACCAACTGTCCGTGTGGTTATACTAAACTCAGCAGGTAACTAGAAATATTTGCGGGCTGTTTACAGAGCCGGAGCACATCTGAGACGCTTACTGGGGGCACGTTGGGTGACTTGTAAAATAATTTTAAGTGTTCTGCACACTTCTTGAGCAATGACACAATTGTCCATATGCGTTTTTAAGTGTTTCGTGCCAGAATTGTGTGGGATTTTTGTTAAATATGTTAAACAATACTTACAAACGCGACGTATTTTTTTTTCATCACGAAGTATTGTGGTTGTTAATAATAGTTTTTCGAGTATGTGTTAACTCCTAACACCTAGATCCACCCCGTGACCTGCCATGAGACCCGCAATGCACCGAGCCGGCACGAGCAACAAGCAATGGGGTGATGTCACCACCACTTAGTCGTGAATGACAGCTATTATTTTGGTGTATGAATGTGAGCATGTCCGTCAGCAATTGAAGTGTATTTGTATGCATAGATGTGAATAAATATTGGTTTGTCCATGTGTGTTCCACTTAGCGGAAAAGGGCGTTGGCTCTGTGCCATTCGCACGATGGGGTGCATCTGTCAATCATCTCAGTCAGCCAACCCATAACACCCTGGTCTGTCCAGCGGCGAGCCTTTGACACTTCACATGGCCTCAAAAGTGCATCGAGCCTACCACAGGCACCACGGTGATATCACCATCAAATAGAGATAAATGGCAGCTGTTGTTGTTGGTAGTGGAAGACAAGAATAACATAGAAATATGGATAGATCAGTCACGCCTACAATCTGACAAAATGCAAAAAAAACCCTCTGTAGCATCCGTTTCTGTGTGGTAACAAAGCCGTGGGCAAAGAAGCGAAATTGTCCCACTTTGTAAAGCCTCCGCCACCACTCGCCAGGACCCAGGGAGCATTCCTTTGGACACCTGGATGCTATTAGGGTCCTCGTGCCGCCTCTGGGTCATTTGATGATACCCATGGCCCCGCAACCGCTGTAAATCTTTCCAGATTGCGTGGGTTGTAAAAGAGCAGCTTCGCAGAAGCGAGTGTATTTTTCGGCCGTACGTTATCAAGATCTACACGGAAATGGTCTAAGCGAGCAGTTTGTCATCAGGAGGGCCCCCTTTAATTTCCCTGCCCTTAATTGCAACGTAATTGCGGTTCGTGTGCTGATTGTGCTGCGTGGATTCCACTTGTCCAGCAGGGTTTAGAGGTCGCGTCAAAATTTTCACGAGCCACGAACAGATGCCTGGCAGCGACGGAATGGGAAATCCACTGCGACGTCACCCAATTCGTTGCGAGAAAACCTATTCAATACAAATTCATTGCAATCTAACAAAACTCGATACTAAATTTAACATGAAGGCTTTCGTGACTAATGTTATCCATCACTTTTATGGGTTGGGTCAAGTAAAAAATATGTGTGGTGAATCCGCGTCAATTCGACACAGCCAATTAGTAAGGTTTGTCACCTGCACAAAACGTGCCAATTATTTTACTACTTGAGCAGCTGATAGCAACTATCACCGAAACGTCGTATTTCATTGTAAACGTAGTGAGTTCGCTCTTCTGACCACTTTTCAAAATATGCATTCCCATTAAACCAATAACAAGGCTATTTAAGCATTCAAAAGGTTAATATGTATTTGACATAGTACAGTACTTGCTGTGATGGGCTGGCGTCCCATCCTGGGGATAGTCCTACCTTGCGCCCTGTGTCTGCCGGGATAGGCTCTGGCTCACCGCGACCCTTGTCCATGATTAAGCGGTTTCTGACAATGAATGGATGGATGGACAGTACTTGCTAAGTCTAGATTCGCTGCATGAGAACAGGTGTTGAGCTTGTAGCAAAAGCGGCTCTTCGCAATCACGCAGTCACGTGGCTAAACATCAACACACGCGGCGAAATGTGAACTGCACATACATGTGTGATCGTTTGCGAATTGCACTTTACAGCCGTTGTTTTAAAACCTGCTAGACATGCTAGAATTACATCGCATGACGCACGGTCGTACCATACAACCTGTAACGCTGTACACATACCGTGGCTAGTGCCGGTCACCAATTTGTAAATATCGTAAGCTAGCCGTATAGGTTGAATGTAACCATTTTCAAATTATGATTCCAATGTCACAGCACACAAGCGCGTGTTTAAATGCACAACAGCCCCAGTGTAAATCCACTGCTGGATGAGGGCTTTCCCACGCCGGTGCAGGTCGTCCGGGTTGTATTACCATATTTCACCACGTTTTGTCAACGCTGGTTGTGGTGAAAGTGAGGAGCGGACGTGGAAACGTAGAAGTATGGTACAACAATTGGATTTCGCTGCACTGCCTTCGACAGACTTGCGAGCCCTATGACTACGTTTCATCCATCTAACCACTATCCACGATCAAATATGCTTTGACTTCCAAGCTTACCTTGACTGCATCCTATATAACATCATAATATATAGGACGCAGTGTCCGGCGGGTTGGCGCCGGCTAACCCTGTGGCTTGACTACCCCTCCTCTGCAGGTTACATCGCGCCTCTGAATTGTTCTCTCTTCCAATGAATACCTTCGAAATTGCATGAATACATGCGCGTTATAAATTGCAGTTATATAATATTATACAATAGATTGGGCGCATTGTGAGTGATTTGGTGAAGGGCAGGTTGAAATGAGGCGAAATTAAATCCAGTAGAAAGGTCTAAAGTGTAAAGGTTTAAATGCATTTTTGAGCAGGTGGGCTGTGTTAAAGTCCAAATGATCACTGCATCAGCCATGGAAATAGCTGGGCTACTTATCTTCACATGGTCAGGGTTTACTTTTAAACTCTTTAAGTGAAGAAGGGGAGGAAAAAACACAACTCCCAAATGAAACATCTGTAACATATTTACGTGATATTGCTGCTCAAAGATTTACACTCACATGGGTGTGATGGAATGCCATGAACAATTATCCTGTCTTTGTGGAATCGATCGTTACATCGGAATTCAAGCAACATCACAATCCGGGACCCTCCTTAAAAGATTCGGTGAAGCTTTCCTGCAAATTCAACTACTATATTCCATCCATCCATTTTCAGAAACCGCTTAATCCCGTACACAGGGTCGCGGTGAGCCGGAGCCTATCCCGGCAGACACTACTATATAATTACTTAAAAATGAAATAATAATTTGCGGTCTTTGCTCACTTCACCAACGTAAGAATGCTTCACAGTGCCACGTATTTTATTCTACCATACTTTACCCTGCTGGCTAGGTCAGGTTGATAAAGTGGGGAGGGAAGGCCGATATTACTTGCCACAACATCTCGAGGGGAAACCAGACTCCAGCTCTGGACGGAAAAGCTTGAGAGTGACCCTCCTGCAACTGGCATGGGAATCCCACCTGCTGAAGACT
>JAZEWU010000027.1:4954885-4982525 GCA_036362915.1 Geotria australis | reverse complement strand
TTCGCAGCCAAGGATAACACAGTTGGCATCACTGATGAGTGATGAGTGAACTACTGACTAGTAGTAAACACTTGCTCCATCAGGAATCCCGCTTCCATAGCTTGCAAGCTCACTGGGTGTTTTCTGCTGTAATAATACACATCTATCTATCTATCAACTCCTTTGTAATGGCCAACATGATGGAGTATGAGTTACAGTCAAAACAACCCCAGTTGGGAATCCTTCAACACGCAGTAGATTGGAAAAGATTTTCACATTACATATTATTTGGGTAATGACCGAAAGAACGAGATCGCGGATACAAGCGGTAAGAAATGAGGTTTCTCCGCAGGGTTGCTGGGCTCACTCTCCGTGACAGTGTGAGGAGCACAAAAATCCGGGAGACCCTCAGAGTAAAGTCGCTGCTTTTTCGGATTGAGAGGAGTCAGTTGAGGTAGTTCGGGCATCTGGTAAGGATGCCCCCTGGAAGGCTCCCCCAGGAAGTCTACCAGGCACGGCCCACTTGGCGGAGACCTAGAGGCCGACCCAGGACACGCTGGAGGGATTATATCCTTCAGCTGGCCTGGGAACGCCTGGGAATCCCCCAGGAAGAGCTGGAATCTGTTGCTGAGTAAAGGGATGTCTGGTCCACAATCCTTGGACTGCTGCCACCGCGACCCCCACCAGGACAAGCGGTTTAGAAAATGGATGGATGGATGGATATGATTATTACTACATTCTAACAACACCGCGACCCTGTACAGGATTAAGCGGTTTCTGACAATGGATGGATGGATGGACATGATAACAAAGCGAGTGAAAACACTCTCAAACGCAGGCAGGTGAAAATCGGAGAAACGTGATTTAGAACTGCGGAACTGTGACAAGTTCTCAGCTCATTAGCAACGCAAATCGCCTTTTAGGAAACGGCAAAGTGGCTCCCCGACTGTGCGTGGGCAACGCGACCCTCGAGGGAGCCGTGACTCAAGCGCCGAGCTGGCGCTAACGGGACGGGGTCGCACCCTAACCCCGCTAATGCGGAGCACGTGGAGACCTCTCAACGACCGATGTTATATTTTCTCTCCTGCTCCTCCCCCCCACCTCTCTCTGCCTGTGGCATCGCCTCCATCTCTTCCGTCTCCCATCCGATCCCGGATTTTATTACGGTGCCACATTGTATGGAGGGGGATAAGATCTGAACGAGGGTTCGTAAACTCCTCGGGCGACAAATGGGCAACCGGGGTTAGGGTTAGGGTTGGCCTCCGAGCTCAAGAGTGAATCACCGCGAGTCGTTGTGTCCGGAATCAAAGCTAACGTCGGGTGCAGAGGGGTCGCAAACGAACATCTCTCAAACAGGGACTTAAGTGTTTTCTCATGGAGACAGGCAATGAACTTTGAAGACCTCCTTTGACTAATCTTGTCTAAGCCCCGGCCAATGCGTCTGTAGATTTTACAAAAGTGCCCTGCAACGAGCTGACAGTTCAAACCCCCAGCGGTAGCAAGTAAACATCGGGCTCGCTTACAAACACGTTTCAAAATAACCCTGAGCGGCACCCAATCTCGTCAGGTTTTCGGAAGATAAGCGGGGTTGAGCTTGGTTAACATTTCGATGTGTGGCCACCGGTGCGTGCGAGGTGTTGCACTCCTTGGGCTGCAAGGTATGGCCATGAGAAGGCCGTGTTGTAAGTCACCTCCTCATATGAGTAGGTTTTCTCCGGGCACTCCGGTTTCCTTAAACATGAAGCCAACACTTAATAATACACATGAATAAACATGCTTAAGAGATGACTCCCTCAACGCATCTCTTGAAGTTAAGTAGGGAATTTACAAGTGCAGTAAGCAACTGGCATTCCTAGAATTGCACAAACTGATTTAATGACCAGCCTTTGAACAACTTCTTCTTTGCGATTCTTCAAAGCACGATGGGCAGCTTCTGGACATCGTTGTCTTTCAGCTTGGCTTCGAAGTGTTTGGTAGAATTCGCAGGCAACACCAAGTATTACCTGACAGGGGTCGCGACGTGAACGCTTCTACCTTGACCCCCTTTGAACAACTAAATACAGTTAATGACAATTTAATACGCAGGAAAGCCTGGGTCTCAAAACTATGTTCATGGTGGGTCCTTCATTGGAATATTTTGTGAATGACATTCATGAGTGTTTGACTTGTGTAAATAATGTGGCGTGCTTGCAGAAACCTCACAGATGCAAGGGGGTAACACATTCAAAGTGCTGCATACATACATTGAAGAATCTAATGGTGGTGACTATGTCCTGGCCACTATTTATCAATTATAACGCCACAGTAAAAAAATATATATTAATTAATTGCCAGAAACCGCTTAATCCTGCACAGGGTCACGGTGAGCCGGAGCCTATTCCGGCAGACCCACGGCGCAAAGCAAGGCTATACGCAGGATGAGACGCCAGTCCATCACAGGACACCAGGGGAAATTTAGTCCGCATGCCAATTAACCTATAATAATAATTATAATAATAGCATTTTATAGGGCGCCTTTCACCCGAGGGTCACAAAGCACTGCACAAGGGACGCGGAGAGAAGCCACGCGGACAGGGGGAGAACATGCAAACTCCACACAGAAAGGCACCCGATCCGGGATTCGAACCCGGGCCCTTCTTGCTGTGAGGCGGCAGCGCTACTCACTGCCCTGTACACCTGTATGCAATCCCTATGTAAATTAGGGCTTTCCAGATATGCAAATCATATTTTTGTCCAAGTGTCACTTCCTGTTCAACTAACAAGAAAGATACGCGTGATGCCTATCATCATGTTGACTATTCATGAGAAAGCGTCAGGTTAGGGAGGCCTTTACCCAGCAGTAAATAGATCACAGTGGATGATTACATTTTCGACCAGTTCCTTGTTCCCTAACAGGTAAATCAGATTGCAATATTTGCAATTTGTATCGCAATCTATTTAACAATCATTGTGCCTAAGATCTGTATTGTATACTATCTCTACCATCACGGGAGCCTGATAACACAGTGCTTAATGGCCCATTGATCCCTTCCTGCTGAAAGAAATTAAATTTGAATGTGAAAAGATAAGCCAGCTACATACTCCCCCCCCTTCCCCGCACACCTCCCACTTCTTTGAAATAATGATAGAGATTAAATAGGCTTAGGAAAAACACGGTCACGTTCACAGATATACGGGGGTGGGCCGACATTAGTCCATGACGCTCAAAACCAGAAGCAACAACATGAATGACTTGGGGAATGTTTTCTTTTCCCAGGTGGCCATGGGTTTGCCTAACAAGTCAATCCACAGGTCAGTGTGCAGTTTAAGGAAAGGATGGTACTCACGGAGCATTGGATCCGTTCCTGTGGGTGAAAGTTAACAAAGGTCCCGTTGGGATTTGTCAGATGCCAAGTTTTTTGAGTTGCTATCGCACGATTGAGTTTGTAGTGCAGAGATATTCTGAGCCTGCAAAGCCCCATTGGGAAGGTTCAATCCTGGATCGAGAGTCTAGAATCTAGACCTTCCTCTTCTGCTCTCCCGATGACCGACTGCTTGCGCACCCTTTCTCTACAGCGTCTTGAGACGTGGTCACACGTTGACGCGACTGCTGGCATGCCATGTCATGGTCATCTCATTACCCAAGCCTACAACATCTGGTGTTCCCCAGTCGTATCTCCCATTCACATAGCAACGAGGGTTAACCCTGCTTAGCTACCGATATCTCCCAAGCTGGGGTGAAATCAAGGGACTTTATTTTCCGTCATTATTCCTTTCACAATTACAGAGCGCAGGCCCAAAAGGCCCAAACGCCAAGAGGCCAGTAACACTCAGCAGCATCGAAGGGGTTGTTCATAAGAGTTAATATGATCTGGTCGAAGGCAATTTGTAATTTTCGTACAATGGAAAGCGTGAGCAGGCTTAACACCGCTGAACTGAGGAGATCTCACAATATCTGGCACAATCGGAGAATATGTATTCGAGGCAAATCGTGATGCTTGTGTTGAAGAAAGCTCTTGTACCGATGTGAACAACAAAGAGGACAAACTAAACACAGCCCGGCAAGAGTGATGCACACATTCCAGACGTAATGCCGCACACACCTACACCGCTCGCTGATTGAAGGCCACAGTGGCACTCATGGGTACGCTTGTATTATTGCCAGAAAGGGTACTTTGCTGAGACGAAACAAAACTTCCCTGGGGGCAGCCACTGTGCACCTCGGGGTGATGTGGAGGAGGATGTTGCTGCTCTGTCCGTGGTTCACTCCCCGCAGGTTTTCTCGAGCTCAACACTGCTCCATCCATCACTGGACGAGGTGTTCTTAAGCTCAACACTAGTAACTCAGAGGCCAACAAATTGCTCAAAAACGATGCGGGTGTATTTTTTTAAGTGTGGACCGTATCACGTGAAATTCAAATCACACGGGCACGAATATATTTATAACCGGTAGAGGATATGCAAATCACAAACCCTTCCGTAACGTTCGATATGAAAGAAGCTACCTGAAGCCTTTATATCATGTGTAGATCTAAAACTGCCCTAGATCTTTCTCGGTGTACCATGAAGGCCGCTCTTCACTGCCTGATACGGATCTATTTGGCTCAGAGCAAATAGCATTCTCAACAAGCCTCCCGTGCCCCCTGTTCTCACCTGCCTCAGACATAACACTGTGACAAGCGGCTATAATCCAACGTTTCCCCCCCGAGGCTCAGCTTAGGCGAGAACTGCAATTTCCAACCAACCTCCCCCCCATAAAATGTTACAACGGTGTAACATATTTCACACTATTCTCACATATACAGGGTGCGGCATCGGTAGCTTTACCGAGAATCACTTTGTGAAGAATAATATTCGTTATGACAGAAATTCTTCAGTGTCCTCCGTCATGTTCAATACAAATGTTGCATCCTTTGCACCACTGAACTATATATAGTGCGGCGGCGGCAAAGTTCTGTGTTATTATTCAACGTCTCCAACTCTCGGCGAATCAAATAGTTATTCTCGCTATGAGCGAGTGACATGAGTTGAATTCCTTGGCCACTGCTAACATGAATGGTCAGTGATATCAAAACCAGCCTGCCCTCTCACCAATATTCACAACGTGCATTAACTAGTATGGTTGACGTGGGGAGGCCTGTGGCCATTGGTGGATCGAGAATGTCTGGAATTTTATTCACGTGAGGTCCTTAAGATATCATCATTGATAACTCGATGATTAATTACGAAGTAAGCTGTAATATGTATTGCGTTTGAAACTTTGGCAGCATATTGCCAATGAACTTAAACGACCCCCATGAATGACATCGGGCCTTCATCCAGGAGGTGGTATGGTGGCGCGGTGAGTAGCGCTGTTGCCTCACAGAACGAAGGTCCCAGGTTTGCTTCCTTGCTGTCGCGAGTTTGCATGTTGTGGGTTTTCGATGGGTACTCCGATTTCCTCCCACAGTCCAAAGACATGCTGCCCGGGTTAATTGTCCTGACAAAAATAGCTCCATAGATGAACGGTTCCCACCAGGTTAAATAATAACTGACTGAATGACAAAGCAGAGTGAATTATTTAAAAATAATGATCAATGTTATTGAATCGTTAAACATTGAAAGCACACGGTGGTGGTGCGTAGCAAGGAATGGCGTTTGGGAGAACTCTTACCTGTGTTACACCCTCTAACAGGCACCTCACAGGTCTGTCACTGCAACGAGCACTGCCGTACCAATAGAGTCGTAAATCACCACTGCTACTCGATAGACTGGTTCATGGACTGGTTCACGCCTGTGTCATTCCCTTCACCTGCCTTGTGCACAGAGCTGTATTTATGGGATGTTAAGGGTGTCAGTAATTGGCTCGGGAGAATTCCACGTGTGTTTGGGGTTAGGTCCCTTGCGCTTAAGGGGCTGCCACCGCTATAAGTCGTGTCGTGACACAGATTAGTAATAATATTGCCATTTGTTTACCCAGCAAAGCCACGCGGAGTGTGAAGACTCGTTTTTCATGAGGATCCTGCTACTTTGGAATGTTTGGCCAATTCCGTTAATGAGCGTTTGGCTTTGTGCGAGAGCAAATCTGGGATAATGCTCAAAGCTCGGCACAGGTGAATTCAATATTCAATTTCTGGAATGCTATATCCTGGCCAATTCACAGCCAAAGCCAACATAGTGCTTCCACGATAGACTTGACTATATAAATGTGAGGATATAAATTGCCTTACTTTAGAATACCAGGATTTCTCTGGTATTATGCAAGCCAGGAACTAACTAGGTTCCGATTTGCTTAGCGTCTGAAATGATACAAGGTCAAGCACATCCAGGGTGATATGGTCAGTAAATGATAATATACAATCGTGAGTCAATCCACTGTTTGTTTATGGTCTCCTCATGGTGTGTCCTTCGTGGGGGTTATATATAGATACTTCATCATGCTGGTCAGGGTAGGTTCATGCAGGGGTTACCCAGGACCAAGGTTCAGATATTAGCTGTTGCTGGTCACAGGCTAGATCAACAGTATTCATCATCATCATCATAAAAGGTCTGTTGTATATTAAAGTAATGTTCGTTGAATGGCAATCAATCCAATGTTCTTATTTCTCAAAGCTGGTATTTAGCTGAATTCAGGCAGTTACCACAAGTTGACGACATTTAAGAACCCAGGTGAATCACAGGTAAGCTGCAACCAGATTTGAAACCAGCCACGCAGCCATCTCTGAGGTCGGTGTTTCAGGAGTAAAGCCAGACCACAGCAGCCATGCAAATGGGAAAAACTTGGGCCGCGGGGCGCTGTAAAACTGTAAAAGCAGATCCGATCAAGTAAGACAAAGTGGCCATTGAATTGCCACCTGTGGCTTATCTGTTTGGCGGAAGTAGTCGTAAAGGATAGTAACGCCGGTCAATTAGTCGGTGCACTACTGTGAATCGCACCGCTGTTTGTAATTACCCATTTGTATCTTCCTCCCCCAGAGACATTAACGATTGGTTAACCCTTTCGGCCGTGGTGCAATAGCATACTGAGCTTGCAGTGCAGAAGTCACCAGTTTGATTTCCCAAAGTAGCAGTTGAACAAAATGAGAAATTTCCTTAAATCCTCCCTCCGCCTCTGCCCATCCAGCAGTATGAAATATGTACCGCACACTTAGCCCTTCGGCAGGTTGCGTGTTGTCGGCCAAATTGTGGGCACTCCCACCGTTTCCAACCTGTCTGGTGAGTATGGAGAAGTACTCCAAGATAACCACATAGGGGGCTCGTGAGAACTCCCTCCAGTGGGTGTCCCTTCCACGAGCAAGCAAGCAAGCAAATGCAGGTCTGCACCATTGCCCTCTCTTTCGTCTTACACTTTCCGCAGGAGCGGCAGTCGATCACCCAGCCACCCAGTGACCCAGCCATCAGCCACACATCCACCCAACCACCCAGCTATACAGCCACCCAGCCACCCAGTCACTCAGCCATAAAGGCACCCTGCCACCCGGCTAACAGTCACCCAGCCACTTAGTCGTGAAGCCACCCTGCCACTCAGTCACTTAGCCAGAAAGCCACCAAGGCACGACCTCTCTCATCAGCGGCGCTAACATGGAACAATCTCACGGGTTCAGCCACTGGCAGCGAACACCATTCAGGGGAAACACCCCAGTGAAGGAGCCGGCGTCGAATCGAGCGGGGCGACGCACCAAAACGGCCAGCGCACAGTTTCCATGCCGGTGCTCGCACCACAGACGCCATACACCGTGTTCGCCAGCCAGTCATGACTGCCGTTATTCGGGGTTTTGGCGGTGGTGCGGCGTAACTCCCCGGTGCGTTTTGCCGAAGAAGTTCAGAGCGCAATACTGGACGTCACGCGGCACGGCACGGCACTCCACTGAACCCCAAAACACATATCCCAGAAGCTGCAGCGGCCAGGAATCGCCTCAATGAGCCGTGCGGTATGTGCGATGGCACTGCTCGATTGACCGTCGCGCCCATTCCTGAAAACGATACGATGAACTGGTGTTACTTCTCGGAATACAAGACGTGTTTTTTTCCGTTTGCAGTGTCCCAATGGTCCAAGTTGTGTAGGTACAAAGAATAGCACTGTGCTGATTTTTGGACAGCTCTATTCCTTCTTTGAGTCATTAGCATTTTGAAATGCCAGTGAAATGTGTAATCGCGTGCTTATTTTGCAAACCACGACTAAACCACCACGATGTTATTATGAGTAATAGTTTTTATTGTAAGTCATTCTCATTTCTTGGAGTTGCCACTAAATGGATAAACCTTTTAAAAGTAAATATACATTTTTATAATGCAATGAGCGGGCAGTGCGAGTATTTATCCAATAAAGCCTCACCGAGTCTCGAGACGCCTTTTCAAGAGGGTCCTGCTTTGGGATATTTGGCCAATTGGATTAATGAGCGTTTGGCTTCATGTGGAATGACACCAGATTACCCATAGAACACCATTTATACGAGGGAATACCTCAAGAGTTCCACAGATGTAGAGTTATAAACAACTTGCTCTACTGCCCTCTCCTGGCCACCTGGCAACCCCACAAAACAACTCGAAATGCCGACCAGGCTCAAACCCGCTGAGCTTCCCGAATGTGATGATATCAGGCACATTCAAGGCGATTCAGTCATAACATCTTTACTCTCCTGAGATTGTCTAAAACCATGACAAACTGGAAATTCAACTCGAAAAGTGAGAGTGCGATCGTTTCTAAGCACATCTCCGCTTCGCTGAAATACGTACAACTTTTATCGACCGTGAGACGCACCCTTTTTTTTTTGTCTGCGACAATCGACTTATCAGAGGAGCGGCTTGAAAATCACTCCAGGCTGTGTTCTGGTACGACCGAACTCGTGTGTGTATAGCGGAGCGGCTTCATCTTGTAAACGCATCAGCGCTGCAAGAATCACATCGCGATCCGAGCATTCAGCACGCGCCGCGGCGGCATTCACTGAGAAGTAATTCCGCTCGGGCGAGAGGTGTAACGGCAGCTCGCATCGGCTTGCCAAGAAAACTAATTCACCCTTAGCTCAGTCCGTCCCCTAAGAAGAGGCACTCAGTCCTTACAACGGTTTTACACATTAAGCCTCGAAGTGCGCGCCCGCTGCACGTTTAAAACACCGGCAGTTAAAACCTGCGTGCGGATGCGTAAGGCCACTTTCCAAACCCCACTGCTGGGTGTGGGATTCCACACGGCTGCGTCGCTCCCGATCGTTGATTGACGATACTTCGCCGATCTGGTCGGTGCTGGTTGGTAAAGAGAAGACGGGGTTCGGCTGTAACTCGTAATTGATGTCAGCCATGTCCAGGAATGGAACTCGGGATCCAACCGGTTGATAGGGTTGGTGCGCTAATCAATGCACCACAGCTCCACCGCCCAACATGCTGTTTGTTGTCTTCGGTAAAGTATTATTCAACGTGCGGTCCCACGCGACTTGGAGGAGCCCCCGTCTCGGAGATGATGCGGTGATGAGGGCTTGTGCTCGCGTTTAGACAGAGCCTCAGGGCTGAGCCATGGAGCCCATCTGGATGCCATCCCACCGCAAGCCAGAATTTATGTGGCCGCTACCAGAGCCAATGGCTCAGGCGTCTGTGCCTCGGTTACCACCCCCCGTACAAAATGTATGGTCCAACCTCAAAGGCAGATCATAAAAGTTATGAACTTTAATTAGTTTACGTTTACAAAGCGAGGCATGCCAAACACCCTTAATTGATGGATGACAGGGGCCTGAAATGGCTTTTGTTATTGGCCCCATGTAAAATGACACCTTTGCCAAATTTGGCACGAACTGAATACACGGAATTAATTTAATAATTTCAGTGACATATCAAGATGAGTATTCGAGATGGAACCTTTGTGCCTAGATGAATGAGAGAACTTCGAAGATTGATGTCTCTTTTCTGCCCCTGCTTTTTACGTCTTTGTTCAGGTGCACAATGGCCATATTTCCCCGAATCCGGCTGAACTTGCCCGATCTTAGAAACTAAGCACGACAATACAATTATGAAATATGCAACGCCTAAATACGACCACATGTTCATGTACTGTAACATCAAGCAGGGTTAAGCCTGGATAGTGCTTGAAAAGGTGACCACCAGGCCTTGCCGGCTGCCGTAGACATGGGGCATGAGGCGTGATAAAGAGATAGCCATGGAACACGTCTAGTGCCACCTCTTCATAAACATGTAATTTTCAGCCGACGTCCCGATTTCATGCTTCGAAACTCATTCATTAAAACACCAGGTTTTTTGCATTCACAGGCTCGGCTTCTAGTTGTCATCCGCTAAGATCTTTACTTAATGCGCAAACACTGAAGTGCCTATAACAGCGCCGCTGGCTGGCAATGTAATAAATGTTGGACCGTGGGCCTGCTTCCCTCTTGCCGGAAAATGCTGCAGTCAATTACGGAGAATTGGCCGAGATGTAAAAAAGGAACTTTGGCTGCGGCGTCTGACACACAGCTGCACATGTGGTGCATCCCGCAGACCCCGCAAAGATCGGACGCATAAAAACCCCGCTCACTCGCATCCCGCACACGAGTTCCCAGCATACTTTGATATCTGTTGATAAACACTGACAGGGGGGTGCGGAACCGGTTATGGTGGCAAGGGTCCCGCTTTGGGGGGGGGTGAGTGGGAATGTGAAAATTGAGCTTTTTTTTTCGGGTTCATATTCGCAACAGTTGGCAGATGTGTGGCTCTGTTCATAAACTGGACCGGGGAAACAAGTGAAATGTTGATATTTAGCCTTCACTTTAGGAAATATTTGTATTATTATTGCATGTCTCTACCCGAAGCCATATATTCCCTGTGTTTCTATACAAACTGTGTGGGACAGTGCTGTTAGAGAGTAGCTATTTAGGCTGTTGTGGCACACACGGTGGGTGCGTGTGCCCATAACCCCCTCTTCCGGAAACAGGCCATGAAAAACCATGACACAAAATATGTTGTTCGGCAGGCATTGCCTCCTATACACAAAATTCAACGTACGCACTGCGAGCTTTAAAATCAAGAACTCATGAATTCATGCATCTGTTGAATTCCAGGGAAGCTGCTGTAGCGTAATGGTTAGCACGTGGGTCTTTCCATCCAGAGGTTGCCAGTTCGATTCCATCTCCCATTACGACAGTTAAGACAATGAGGCAAGTTTATTATAGCAACCGTTATTTCATTCCACCCAGCAGTACAAGTGGGTACGCCAGTTAAGTTGATTGGCAGGTTGAATGTGCCGGAGTAAGGGTTGTGTTACTCCAATTCCTTCCAAAACGTCTGCCCAGTGTTAAAGAGTATCAAAACATTACCTTCTAGCAAATCTCTTGAGGGCTCTCTCTCTCTCTGATTGTTGCTTGTCAAAGCTGTTCTTTCGAGATAGCCATGTCAAGCGCTCCTCCCTCTGTCCTTCGCAATGTTTCGCCTCCCACGTTGGAGGCATCTTCAGACACTCAACGCCTGAAGATGCCTCCAACGTGTGAGGCAAAACGTCGCAAAGTAGGGAGAGCACTCGACATGGCTATCCCAAAAGAACAGCGTTGAAAAGCAACCATCATGAATCGAGCCGTGAAAACCTACCTTCAGCTCACTCTCTCGCGGAGGTTTTTGTGGCACTAGTGGCATGAGAAAGATTTTTTTCCGGGCTGCTCCGTTATATCTTTGTTTAGCTCCTTGTGTGAAGGTACTTGGTGATTAAACTGCATAGGCACGGGCGAAGCCCTTTCAAGTTTTGAAAGAGAAGTTTTATTTTATACTCTTCATCAATGGTTCGCCGCTCCGTTGTGCCTGTTTAATGTCACTGGGGTCATGCCCAGAGATACCACAAAAGCCACATCAGTGTTTAAACATCATTGTAGCCTTTACTTTTATAATATAAAAACGTTTGAATTATTTTGCGATATAGTTTAGTCTACCGTATCACTTTTTATATAAATGCTTTGATGCAGGTTTTATTTTTAAAGTTCATTCTTTGTTTGGGATTTTGTGACTCCCAAGCTAATTATTTAAACAGTTTCCAGGCAGAGGCCTTTATTTTTCTCAGAATGCTGTAAACCAGCCAATGCTGCAAAGCATTTTTCTGAAATATTAACTGAAAACACTTTAATTGGAAGACAAATCTGATTAGTGAATGATTTTCCACCCATTACCAACAACAACGCTACAGCAAGTAACATTGCAGAGTTATACCTTTCAAATTGAGCACTTACAAATATATATTCGTGTCTATTAAGATTAAGACAGAATGAAGAGCGCACGGATGATAAAAGATCTGCGTGTTACAGAAATACAAAACAATGCTGGTCAGTGCAGGTTGATGTAGAAATGGGTAGGAACAGATAAGATATCCATAGTATATCCCTTTTTATGGGTTAGGTCAAGTAAAAAACAAGTGTTGTAAAGTTGCCTCCATCCGACACATCCAATTAGTAAGGTTTGTCAGGTAAACAAAGCGTTCCGTTTCTTTACTACTTTAGCCACCGGTATGTTGGCGTGCGAACCCACAACATTTACAATGAAATACGACATTTCGCTGATAGTTGCAATCAGCTTTTTCAGAAGAGGTATCGCTCACTGTCGATAGTGAAGAAGCGCCCCAGCACACGGAGCAAACCGTCGGACGTCGAACCAAACAACACGTGGCACAACGCGACAAAACATTACACAGCTGTACAGCAAAACCGCAAAAAAACCATTAAGTACTATTGCTCACCACTGATGCAAACCACTGCCAGTAATCAAACTAGGGTCGCACAGCTCTCAGAACGGTGCCGCTAACCGCTGTGCCGACACCCTACAGCTTCCCTGGAGAGATCGCTACATTTCACTACTGGAAAGCAGGCATTGGCACTGCGAGCCAAATTCCTGTGAAAACTCAACTCTACCACCCGTGCCCCTGTGAACATGGCTTCAAGAAACTCTCGCGATCTTTTTTTTGACGCAATTATTTCAAATGTCAAATTGAAGCCATCCTACGTGTTTTGGCGCGCTCAATGCAGATCAGTGTTTCTCAGAATAACGGAGTCTTGGCTGGACGGCTGGGTGGTCCTGCATATTTTGCTCCGTTCATTCACGTACCAAGTCATAGTAATTATTGTAATATTTGAGGTTCTGCCTTGCCTCGATGCAATCGTGAACACACTGGACTTGCAATGCAAGGATCTCCCAGCGCGGTAGTTGAAACAACGGTGCAAGTTTTCTTAATGCCTGTCCACCCAGCAGTTTACATAGATGAACCGTTGAAAGTTGATTGGCAGGTGACATGTAGTCGGATACATTGTTGGAACTCCTATCCAGGGGTGATTTTAACCTACATTTTTTAACGGTACGGTCGAATCGCAACCCCCCTTCCAACCTGTATTGTTCAAATGTTCGAACGCTTCGGTGACTTTCTTACCAGTACGATGTACTGGACAGTACCGGCTTACTTTTACCTGTGTTGTCACTTCAAAGACGTGTGGCCAGCGTGGAATAGTAGGTCAAAATCCCTCGAGATGGTTTCTCTAGAGCCCTCTCTAGTACAGGCTTTTCTGCCGACAGTGCTGTGAGCAAGCACATTAATTACATGGCTGCACCTTTACCTTTATGTTTACGGTCATTCTATCGCATGTGCACGTTCTCTCCTTTGCCTGCTACTCCGTGAATAGTCTCAATTATCGGCTGCCATCCCTTAAAGGCATAATGCATCCTGCCCAAGCCGACTCACTTTCCTTAACAGTCAACGTGATGTCTCGCCAATTTGTGCCACACGGCTCCAGTCCCGAGGTTCAGACACAGTATTGGTAGATGACACGCAGTGAGAGGTGACATCCACCTGCAGGAAAACCAAACTGCCCATGGGAAACAGCACAGCTGGCAGGTCTCAGATCTATCAGCGCAGTGTTTCATTTCCATCACTTTACGGTAACAAACTTAGCACGAGTCCGGTGCAAACAGAAATTATTATTTGAAAGGGCGTGTGCTGAAAAAAAAAAAACCCCAGAAAGGAAAGACAAATGTTCGTCTCAACCACCTGCAGGGCCGAGCTTCGTGTTTGGCATTTAGAGTGGATAAGGTTAACAGAATTTCAACACATACCTTGCATAGGCATGTAAGCAATGCTGTCCTTTGAACCCTCTTCAAGTTTAGGCATTCTGCGCCGGCGATTCGGCCAGTCGGACACATTGAGCGGTTTGTTCAATCCGCCCGGAGGCTGACCTGGTGGAGATTGAACGGCGGGAGGACGGGGAGCGGGCGCTGGGGGGTCAGGAGTGAGGGTTTGACGTGTGTCTGTTGTGACTGTCGTGAGCGTCAACTCGCTGTGCCGCTCAAGCGACCCCCCGTGCCCTTTCGCTGCGAGCGGAAATACGCGGCCGGGAAGCCGCGAATCGACGAGCATCGTTCCCGCTCTCTCTAGCTCCGTTGCTTCGCGCGCCGATCCGAAGAGCGGGTTCGCCCTCCGCGCGCGTTGGTCAGAGGGATGCCTCGATGCCTGCCTGTGCACTCTGCAATGCAGCGCCACCTTTCACGCACTTAATCTAGATTGATAACATCCAACGGGCAAATTCCGTCGGTAGCACGTGTTTTAGCAAGACATGCCTAATGGGCAAATCAGAACTTGTGTTGGGATTTCGCAAAAAAAAAAAAACCCACTCTCAGGAGAGGCTTACATGTGTTGCCGAGTGCAGTGAAGAAACAAAAAGTTAGACACAACACCCTGGTGTTTAAACTGCGTGTGGGGGGAAAAAACGCCTGAGGAAGGAAAGAAGCTGAAGGTCTCGCGTCTGAGTTCAAGTCTCACAGGTCCGCGAGCCTGTCCCGATGACTTCCCTTGATAATGTTGGGCTGTGCAGCTGTGACACGGGCAGGCAAACCGCAAGTGAAATTGCTCGGACCATGAAGCTTTACGCAATGATAACTGTGTGTTTATGCCACTATCAGGTGAAAGCCCCACAATAAATTGCTGGTGCCTTCATCATCAGCATTAGCAGCAGCAGCAGTCAAGATCTCTCCACTTCTGTCTGAAAACCTCCCCACGTTGTCACCATTCCTCAATGTAATACGATAATAATAATAATAGCATTTTATATAGCGCCTTTCACCCGAGGGTCACAAAGCGCTGCACAAGGGCCGCGAAGAGAACGGCATGTCAACAACGACAGAAAAAACAACCAATGAAAAACCAAAGCAACAGAAAATAACGATGGTGCAATCCATCTCCCTCCTGTGCTTGAGTGGATCTTATCGCTCTGCCTCGACGGTGGTCGTCCTCCCGGGCACGTTCCTTTTCTTTGCTGTCGCTCCGTCACCAATCTCTTCCATTGACGATCATCATTTCCACTGCTGTTCTGTCATTGACTATCGTCCCTTCTGGCGATGTGTCGTGCCCACGTGGGCTTGTGCAAGACGCATTGCATTTGTGTCATGAACGTGCCTTCCTATTCCTGTCTCTCTTCTGCACTCTTCTTTGCACACTTTTCAGCTTCTGGTCGATGCGCTTTAGAGTTCACGTGTCTGATCCATATCATATGCCAGGTGATATGAACGGATTATTAACTTTCTGCTTTCGGCACACTGGTACTTCACTTTTAGTATTTAATGTCAAATTTCCAATAACCGCAACATTCGACCTTTCAGTATATTCGAAGCAGCCTTAATCATTTAATTTTTGTTTATTTTGGTTTTTATTGGTTGTTTTTTTCTTTCGTTGTTGACATGCCGTTCTCTTCGCGGCCCGTGTGCAGTGCTTTGTAACCCTCGGGTGAAAGGCGCTATATAAATTGCTATTATTATTATTATACGTGTCATCATTATTTCATTATTTTGATCGAACGCTCACGTGTAATAAATGCCATAGATATGCATAGTGTGTTGTGTTTTCCAGTTGTCTCTCCCATAGTTATTTTCTCTCGTTCAGCGAACTCTTACACCTGACTTTTGTAAAACTTTTTACAAGGGTGTGTTGATGTTCGTGCAACACTGCTAGCAGAACAGCCCACGACAAATAAGTAATGTCTTTATAATTAACGGCAATTCTGCTTTGTAAGCTGTTAACAGCCCTTAATAGCTTAATCATGTAAACGAATGTACGTAGAAACATTCCTACGATAAAATCAGAGCTAATTTCCTAGTATGTCACGTGCAGTTAAATTCCAGGCAACTGGAAAGCTGTAAAAATACACAGATAAAATGTAATTGCAATTCTTAACCTGTTTCCAAAAGTCAACCTTGAATAGCAAGAAAATACAGAAGAAATTATGAACATAATGCCTTAAGACGTCAGAGTGGTTCCAATATTTTTTGGAACCGGCGTTATCAAAGAGCACATGGTCCGTGATTATAATTACAAGGGCGGTGGTAATGATAGTAGCTGAAGACAACAAACAGTCCAGTCTACATTTCCCCCATCAACTTTTTTTCCCGAAGCAGTTCAAAGGGCTGTCACTGTGGCCGCGTTATTCTTCGGGCAAGAATCACGATGAACGGAAGACGAAGCTGTTGTTCGGGGCTGCGGGGCTCCTCCAGGGGGGACATGCGCCGTCGCGTTAACAAGCTTTTTGTTTCATCAGAGCCAAACTGCGGTTGTGACAGCTGTATGCTCAATACAACGCTGACCCCTTGACACGCCGCCTTCGGACAGACCTCTCTCTGCCTGCGCGCCCAGGACACCCCCAGGACACCCCCAGGAACACGCGGGCACACGCGGGCAGGCGAGAGGGCGCGGGCCGGCCACGCACACCGCTCGCTCACTCGATCGCTCGCAACCCCTGGACCGCTGAACTCCGGGAAGAGATACAAATTAAGGGGTGGGGGGGGGGTTCTAGCTATTCGCGTCCTTCCTATAGACAAAACTGGCAGCTTTAATCAGATTTATTTTCTGCTTTCTTGCCTGACCTCGCATCGCTTGTGAATAATTCACTAGGCGGGCACCAGCGGGCGCGGGCAGCGTGCGCCCGGAATGCGGTGAGAGCGGGGTCGGTGCGAACTGTCGCAATACCTGTAACCGTCCGTCAGATTTTCAGCGACAGGATTTTTGGGACAGGATTGGGAAATGCCCCCCACTTGGAAATGTAATACTTGCTTGACATCATCATCGCTGGTGCCTTTTGCAGAACGGCAGAATTGCAATCCCCGGTAGAAAACTCAAAAGTGTAATTTTATTTAGAGAGGCAAAAACAGGGCTGCTCACAGGTACCACATGGCTGCGTTTGCGCACACATGGGCCTCAAACGGTTCAAGGGGCTTTGATCTTCCACGGTAATACGTTTTTTTCTCCTGCGAGAGGGCCTGGCAATAAGATGTTTTGTTGTTAATTTGTTCCGTTTTTGTTTTTTATTAGAATGTTTGAACATAGAGCCCTAACCATTATCAAAAACACAGCAATCTTAATCAATACATTTAAGGTCACGTAGTTAGAGACGCAGGCAATCCTGAAAGGGCCACTTTTGAACTCACGTTTCAACGGTTGTTTGATCTCGCAAAAAAAACATTGTTCTATTGCTTAAATCCTAAATTACAAGCTGCTGATGTAAAAAAAAAAACCTATGGGATTTCAAACATTCCCCGTCATCTACAATCCAGTTTCTTTTCCTTCATACCTTGCCCACGAGGGACACGGGGAAAATGTGGGAAACAGACTGCTTGCCGCATGGCCCCTTGCACTGCCGAATATGTTTGTAGGGCGGGTGCTGCGTTGCTTAAACTTGTAGATCCCCTGCCGCTGGGGGTCACCCCTGCCACTGGGTGCCTTGAGATGCACTCTATGGGAGGTGTGGTATCAAGCAATGATGATCATAGACGTGACAGCAATTGAACCAAACAACAACAAAAATGTCCCAAATATCCCATCTGGCTCTTGTCACGCAGCTGACTGGTTAACACAAGCACTAGACTCCACTGGGAACTCTGCACGGATATCTTGGCCTAGAGTGCAGAAAGTGCTTTGGAATTCTAGCAGCATTTTTTGATAAATGCATTTTAAAAAAATCTAAATGATTTGTTTTACAACAACTGTTTTTGTCAAAATAACTATGCCATCAACATTTGAATTAATCGTCAGAGAGAAATGGCCAGTAAACACACATGCAGATTGTGGTATGTTGATTTAACAAACAATTGGTTGTCCAAGTCATGTTTTTAAGCCATAAGCAATGTTAGTTATTGGAAATACATTTCAGCAGCCATTTAATCTGAACCGTCTGAAGCAATGCACACACATGTTTACGTGTGTACACACGAGGGAATATTGCAACAAACTGTACGTACTGTTGAACGTTTATAACATTTAAAAATGGGGCATTACAACTGAAACTGATTTAATATAAGAAGCGAAAGTCACTGAGGAAATGCGGTTGGGGAAAAAAAAACACCCACCCATTCGTACAGCACATATATACATATTTTCCAGCCTTTTCATTATTCAAACCGTGCTGGCGAATATGACTCTCGTACAATTCTTGTCAGCTGCTGAATGTCAAGCAGATCAAGTCCGCATCGGAGAAGCAATGACACTAAATGCACAAAAATGTAAAACAATCCTGTTTCAGCCACAAGCCAACACGAACACTTGTGCATTGTTCTGCCAGCTGTTTTAGGCAACAGCCTTTCCTTTCGAGAAAAAGCGGGAAGGGAAGGCAGAGGGTTTTGCAATGTGTTGACTTCATCACTGCATTTCCTATAGTAAAAAGTAGCAGCAATAACTCAGTTAATTTAAATAGAAAAGCATTAAACTGCCGCTATTAAAGGAGTCCTAGTAGACTCGCGCACATCCTGTTTCCTGAGCGCAGGAATACCCCAGGAATACCACAACCCACACTCAGCACAACGTGGCTCTCGATGCCGATCACATCACAAAGCACACCGCACCGCCTCCCCTCCAGCGGCACAAATATTAGTTACGAGACTTGACTCTCGCAACTATATTTGTGTCACCCGATTTGTTCTAGAATCAAACCAAGAATTATTACAGCGTTCGCAAACCGAACACACTTACAAACAAGAGCAGAGGGGTAGGAATGAGTGCCGTTGTCTGAAACGTTGCCCGTTACATCTGTATTCCTCTTTATGGCACATTCATTAATACATCTGTTGAGGTTTTGTACTTGTACCTGTGCATCTCTGCCAACGCGGTCACAAACTTCGACGTGATTAAGCCGACAGCCCTGCTTTGGTCGAAACTCGATTGACTGGGCAGTGTCGCTCTGTGTCAGCACTCCACAGAAGGAATCGCATTTACTCGCTACCTGGGGTACAAGTTAATGGTGACCATTATTCACCTGCACGTCCCCACCAGGATCTTCAAGCGTGACTCGACAAGCTTTTAAAAGAACACTTCACACACGCTTGGACAGCGTGGCTTTGGACGGACAGGGTCAGGAACATCGCTCCTGCTTCGCCAAGAGAATATGTGCTGACGGGGAATTGCTGCGGATGGTAATTATAGCTGCTGAGGTGTAATGGTAGTAAACTGGAGGGCAGTTGCTACAAAAGTACAGGTTTCTTAAATCTCTCCACCTCTGTCAACTCTGTAGTTTAAATAGATTCACCTGTTAGTCAATCGGCCGGGTCACGTCTGTTGGGTTGAAGTGTGGGTACTGCCACCTCTTCCAAGACATTTGGTCAGCGTGAAAGATAAAGCCAATTTACCTTCCAGCGGAGCTCCTTACAGTTCTTTCTAGTGTTCGTCCTTCCACCAGCAGTAACATAAGCAAGCACTTCAAAACAAGTTGGACGAAGGTGCATGACCTCCACAGCCATATTACCGACCTACAAGCTCGAACCAGCAAAACACTTGTGAAAACTGAGACAAATACCAGTTGTATGGAACGGGTGAGACAATGGTGCTTGCCAAGTACGGTTAAGACAGTGGGATATGCCAGCAAGACAATAGCCTGAGTTTCCTAACACCCTTGGACGGTATTCACAAATCCCATTCGAACCCGAGCCATTATTCACTTTATAAGCTGCAGTTAAGTCTTGTCCAATGAATGGGAAAATAGGTGACAGCCTAAGATAACAATTGAAGCTTTTAGTTTATTTAAACCCATTGCATTGTCAAGTTTCCAATGTGGTGAACAATGCCTCTGGTCGGGAGCATCTCCTGCAAAGTGACAATAATTTACTGCCTAGAGATTTCCAAAGTAAAGTATATTTTAATTGCTAAAGCTAATATAACCCATGTGTGTAAGTAGAATTTATTTAACCAGTAAAACGGCTATTTAATAGCATTATAATGGGGCACTCACTTTAATACAATTTTAAAAGAGACCGATAAAACATTCCTGGATCGTACGCACTCTGAGCGGGGGAGGACAGCACAGTAAATTAGATTTTATTGTTAATTGTTTTTTTACATTTAAATACACCATTTATGTATGTGCCAGGAGAGGAAAGTTTTAAATCAGTGCGAATGACCACTTATGACGTTATGGATCAAAAACAACATTGAAACTGACAAATAACAATGAAACAAACGCTGAATTGTAATAGTCAGAAGGAGAACCACGACCATCAAGGAACAAAAGCACAAATGTGATATTCATTGTCTGTTGATTATGCATTCCAAAGCTGTCCTATTAGAATGTGGGAGGCGAAACGTCGTGAAGGAGAGAGGGGGAGCGCTCGACACGGCTATCCCGAAAGAACAGCTTTGGAAAGCAATTATCTCTTTGACACAACATTTGTAAACTGCGTCATCCCTGTTGACAACCCTATATAACAGTTGAGCATGGCTTCAAGATTTGAGTAGTAAATCCATCCATTTTCTAAACCGCTCGTCCTGGTGAGGGTTGCGGCTTGAGTAGTAAATCATATATCCAATCTTACGTTTGCACAGGGTAAAGCGTACCTGCCTTCCTGCAGCATTGCGCTCAATCGAAGTCGACCCAAATTATAGTTGAACGTGCGCCTGCGATGAGTTATTGACTGATGTTTTACATCCATTATTTACATCAGATGTAATCAGCGTTCCGCCTAAATTACACGACTGGCTGGCAGATCTGCAGGTGCCTCTGAAGGATTATCCTGACAGAATGAATATCGCTCGCAGGTGTTTAAAGTTACTCGCGTTTGCTACGGGGTGGCGGTGATTAGATAATTATTATGTTGGGATGTTTGTTTTTTGTGGTTTTTGGAGCGGAGGGATCCAGAAAATCCTTTGGGACACTGCCAACTTTTGTTTAGTGTTGGGTTAAATTAGAGGCCAGCTGAAGATACTGGCACAAGTAAACTGCGCTTGCGTTATAGGAATTCTACACGCACTCTCCACCATCCAAGGCGAGCTCGTACACGCGGGCCCACGCTTGTTTTCGGCTTGGTTTCTCGAGTTAAAATCCGAGTGTCGTATTTACATTTTTCAACGGCGCATCTTCGTATGTTTTCGGCAAGATATTAGCACGCCTTATTTTAGCACAGTTGTGATATAAAACGACAGGTTTTTAGATTCACATAAAAGCTCAACACATTTGTAACAGTGGCCTTAAAAGGAAAAAGTAAGTAATATATGACGATTCGGGCAATGCCCTTTCTTAATAGCACACCGAGAGGACAGAGATATAGCATAAATATGATAAGGAGACTGCACTTCACATCATTGGGCCTGATGAGACACATTGAGCCTGACGATTTCCTGCTAAACAGTCTTAAATTGGCCTATGAATAGTTACATTCCACTGTTCGAGCATGGAAATGTAACTCCTGATACAAGCACACTTTGAACACAAGCACACCGAGGATGTGCTAATATCATCCTTTGGACTGCTGTCACCGCGACCCTCACCAGGACAAGCGGTTTAGAAAATGGATGGATGGATGGACCATGTTGATAATGTTGAAAGATATCTTACCCCAAATCAATAGTGATATGATGTTGATTTGTAAAATACTGTAATTCAGCCATCCATCAATACGTCTCTAGTGAGCAAACACATCCAACCAGTCATTCCGTTAAACAACTTTGCCTGATCTTCAGGTCAGGGCAAGCCCTAGAAAAAATAAACGTTTTTGAAAGGCAGATTTTTTTCTGATCTTTGGTTTATGGTTCATCCTCGTACCAGTGACGCACTCGGCTAAAGGTCTCGATTTTTTCTTTCCATTGTAATACGTAAAGGCACTCATTCCGGGAAACACAACTGATTGCGTATATTTGTTCTTTATATCACACTAAATGTACCAGACATTAAATATACGTATCAATAAATCCATCCATCCATTTTCTAAACCGCTTGTCCTGGTGAGGGTCGCGGTGGCAGCAGTCCAAGGAGAGTGGACCAGACATCCTCAGCAACAGATTCCAGCTCTTCCTGGGGGATTCCCAGGCGTTCCCAGGCCAGCCGAAGGATATAATCCCTCCAGCGTGTCCTGGGCCGTAGTTCATTTGTCCGGACCATATTACCTCAAATTCTTCCAATCTCGTCCGATCTCAGGACCTCAGAAGGTTAAACCATCAGCTGCCTTCACGCCGTTACGCCTCTCACGTTGGAGACGTCATCAGGCTCGACACGGCAATCCCGAAAGAGCAGCTCTTGAGAGCACTTCTCGCATACATCGAGCAGTGACAAACCTACATCAGTACGCCTGGATATCGGTTCAATGTGCGACAACCACGCACAACGCAAGTGTCCTGGACTGTTGCGGAGTTCCATTGTCATGTTAAGCGAGACCACCTGTGAAGTTCGACGCGTTCTCGCCTGCCAGGTGGCCAGTTGATGGAACAAAAAACACCAAAGGATGATTGAATCTACCTGTGCTGAGCATTAAGTGATGGGGCTACAAAACCGGCCCAACCACCTGTGAATGTGGAGAAGCAGACCATACTATGGAACACTACCCAACTGCTGCAGCTCAAAAGACCTTGCGGAGTTCAATGAAAATGCAAAGGGGCTGTGTAAGGAAATGGGAAACTGTAATTTAACCATCGCGCTTCGAAGAATCGCAAAGAAGAAGAAGTATTACCTCTTCATAAGTGCAGGTATTCTCCGGTTACTCCCGTGTAATCCCACACAAAGAGGAACACCACTAATACCAGTGACGATTTTCTGAACCGGTCCTGGGCCTTCCCCAAGTCGACTCGGCCTCAAATGAGTATCTAGAGCGGTGTGTAAACATTGCCACTAGGGACACAAAGTCGGCCGGGCGTGGTGCTGGTCACCCACCACCTCAGTGTTGTGTCGTATCGACCTTCATAGGTGCTCGCTAACGGCACTTGACCCCTACAGTCTGTTAAGGCTACACGGGGGATCTTTGCCTACATTTTCCCCGAACTTACTTTGCAATCTCACTGAGCCGTGAACGTGTTTGTGCGGTGTAACGCGATGCACCACCCACCATACATACCTCTTTCGTTTTTCCCACCGACCTTGCTTCAGGCTAGACCGCATGGGCGTACTGGCGGAGTCAGCCAATCGGCATGGAGGCAAAACAAAGTCTTTATCCGGGGTCTGAACTCATCTGCAGTGGGTGTGGGGTGGGGATGAGGTTGGGGGGTTGGAGGACGATGTTCGGGGGTTGGGTGATGGGTAGTTGGAAGTCAATAATGAGGACATCAACATTTTGACGTGCCAGTAAAAATATCACATTCTTGAACTTTGCGCAGGCGTATCGGTGTAGGTTGACACCGCCTCGATGTGTGTGAATTGCTCGCAAGAGCTTCGAATTCGATTCGGTTCTTCGTAGCGTGATGGTTATATGACAGTTTCCCATTGCAACAAGTTCTTCTTTAGCTGCAAACAGCCCTTTAACATTTAGAGATATAATAGTCAGTGCTGGCCTTAAAGGCGGCGGGCATTGGCCTCTCTTCTTGTTCCAGACTGAGGGGCTTCTGGCATCTGTTGAGCTTCTGGAACACCGTTGTCTTTCAGCTCCTCGGCTTTGAAGTGTTTCGTAGAATTTGCAGGTAATTACCTAGTATTACTTGACAGGGATCGCAACGTGAACGCTTCAACCTTGATCGCAAGCGCTGATATTTCGGAATAGCCGCCGCGGACGTTCCTCCTCCTATGGTAGAATGTGTTCTCTATAAGGAGAAACGCTTGACAAGGGCTTAAGAGAAATCCTAACACAGACGGTTTCGGGGTCTAAATTCCCTCAGTGATTTTGAGGGGAAGCATGCAAACAATGTAAACCAGTGGTTCCCAAAGTGCGCTCCACGGCGCTCCCGGGGTGCCGCAGCTAACTCACAGGGGCGCCGTGGCATATATCAAATGTTCGATATATGCCATATATTTTTTGACTTTTGGCGCCGTGGGAAAAAAAAAATCCTGATACGCTGAAGGGCGCCGTGAGCCGAGAAAGTTTGGGAATTACTGATGTAAACGATGGGCCAGATCACTGGCACCACGAATGTGTGGTGTTGTTTTTGGGTTTGCTCAAGGCGCGCTGTGGTTAGTGTGGTTCACTGCTGTGTTGATGTTCCGCCGTTTTCATGTGTCTCGCTGAGGCCAAGACACATACGAGTGTTCAGGAAGCATGGACGAAATAAAGTGGATTTGAAATCAATTACCAATGCATGTTAATATTATATGCCACCGATACACATAAATATAACAGGGTTGGCTTGCACTGTGTCAGCGGTTTCTGACAATGGATGCATCGATGGATGGAAAAGTCCACCGCTTAATCCTGTACAGGGTCGCGGTGAGCCGGAGCCTATCCCGGCAGACACAGGGCGCAAGGCAGGGCTATACCCAGGATAGGACGCCAGTCCATCACAGGGCACCGAGGGAAATTTAGTCCGCAGGCCAATTAACCTATGCAGCAGCTTGTCTTTGGACTGTGGGAGGAAACCGGAGTGCCAGGCGAAAACCCACGCGGACACGGGGAGAACATGCAAACAAACACCACACAGAAATGCACCCGAGCCGGGATTCGAACCAAACCCTAAATCAAATGAGCAAAGCGGAGTTGGGGCCACCGGTGTGAACCGTTCCTTAAATCCCGTTCGTGGGATGACACCACATTCAGGAGCTGGCCTTACCTCTCCAGCGAGCGGCACGGTACATGGCGCATACTTTCGAAATTGTTGGTAGAAAAACCATAAGCTGCAACTACGCCCTTTCTCGGAGGCTGCTCACGCGAGGCACATTCCTCGCTGGCCGACGGAGTGAGTGGCTGCAGGTGGAATCCTCAATAGCAGGGAGAGAATATTTCCATGTGGGGGAGCAACTCTGTTACAGCTGCAACTCTGTTACAGCATTAAGCGGTTTCTGACAAATGGGTGGATGGATGGGGTTTCCACGTGGCCGAAAGGTGGCGCTTTTGCGGCTAGCTGCCGAGGTCAGCGGTTCAAACCCCAGCGGCCACCCTGGTTAATACTGAGGGTCCATCAACACGCAAAAAATGCACGTGACGTCTGCTTCACAGAAAGATAGATCAGTATTTATTTATAATTACAGCAGAACAATTACCCAGTGAGCGTGCAAGCTCTTTACAGGAGGGTATTTAATATCCCGTGGCGTTGTTTGAATGACACGTGTACCAGCGCCATGGGTCCGAATTTTCCGAATTGATGGTTTGCTTACAGATTATATAATTGGGTTAAACTGCATAACAACATCACCCCATCGTGTGTGACTGGAGTCGCGCGTGAAACACAGTGTGTTTGTGATAGCCTTGCGCTGTGAGAATGGTGGGAATACCAAATGTATGAGTCAACGTGCTGTCTGCTAACCTCAATCCAACGGCACCTTCGTTCCCAACTCCGTCTAAACTGTTACCAATGACCTCCAACAGTCAGTGAGTCAGTTTTGATTTTAGCGGAAAAGAACCGTTGATTTATCGTAGCTCTTTTTAACAGTTGTCCAGTGGGGAGGGGTAAGCAAGTTACAACATCTCAGTGCACCAGGGACCATATAGTCAATCAGGACAGATAATCGAGACAAGCGTGTCTTCGGACTGTGGGAGAAAACCGGAGTACCTGGCAAAAAAACCCACGCGGACACGGGGGGAGAAAATGCAAATTCCAAAGAGAAAAAGCACCCGAGCCGGGTATCGAACCCAGGGCCTTCTTGCTGTGAGGCAGCAGCGATACTCACCGCGCCACCGTGCCGCCCCATGGCAGTCATGATGATGACGGGGGTGATGCGATGCAGCGGATGACTGATCCGGCTGGCAAGTTGGGGGCAGCACATCAGGCGGTGGTGCCCAGGGGCAGCCGGGACAGATTTAGAATAGGGGTCACTGTCCCGCACCCTGTGAAGGTCGCAGTGCCTCGAATGTGGAGCGAGCGGCGGCGCTCGTCAATGGCCGGCTGACCTGTCCCGTTAGTCCAGTCAATATTGTATCAATTGTTGTAGCCAGGGGCGTGGGACATAGATCTCCTTCCATGTGCTCCGTCGTGGATGGCTGTTATTACAAATTCTCGCGTTTTGTGTTTTTTATTTCGTGTACTTTTGTTATTATTACTATTGTAAATGTCAAATATTTATTTTGAGAGAAAATAAGGAATGGAACGTATCCTAGAAAACGTCCACTGAGGAAATGGAACGATTAAATAAGTGAGTGAGCAGGTGCTGGGTGTATTGTTACATCGCGGGATCATGAAAAGTGGCGGTGGCTCGGGCAGGCCTTCATCCAGCAGTTGATTGACCATGGCTGACGATGATGTTGAAACTGTGCCACCAGCAGAGAAATGTGGATTTTTCAACATTGGTCAATGTGGATGAGTAGTAACGTGTCTTCAATCGAGCATGTACACACACATTTGACTTTTTGACTCTTTTTACGCTCTTCAGCTGAGGTTGAAATGCGTTCACGTATCGGTACATCGATTAAAATCAATCCATTACACCCACAACGCGTGCATCGACGAGACATTTAATGCACGTGTCTCTTGTCTAATGGGGGGGGGCGGTCACGCTATCCCAGGTGCCACGAGATCGGCGGCTTCATTCAAAATAGACAACAACAAAAATCGATTCTTGCATCCAACCAATCGCGCTGTGGAATAGCGGCCGTTCATCGTCGAATCGCCAGCGTTGGGATGGGGGGGAGCGGATCGTAAAAGCTCATCAATCGACTGCGTAAACAGTTCCAGAAAGAAAGGGCCCTTCCCTGAACAAAAGAGACAAAGGCGACCCGTGGCCGCTGAAGGTTAATGAACGAGGCAGGCGCATTGATTCCGCCTGCTCTCCGACAGCTGCCTCGCTGCTCCACAGGTCACTCTGGGCTTATATGCTAAATAACCTTTCCCCTCTTTACTTCAAAGCCATTGGATCGTGTGTAAGAACACAACAACGGTTTTGAATGAGACAAACAAAATTGCGTCAAGCAACTGAATATTTGTTGGGAACGTTATTCGAGAGTTTTAAATTACACATATGGTCACAAAAAAACAGATGTGTAAATGAGACATAATCACAAACATCACATTCAGAATAAGCAATGCTCGGTGAAGGGAAGTAAATACGTAAATCCCCTAATTAGTATTTATATGGAGGATTAAGAATAAATCTGCGCGGAGCATTGAGGTTAACGTCCTTCTTGGTGTGGGTTACCTCTGGATTACTCTGGATGACTCCCAGAATAAACCCAAACTTTAATAGAATTGGTCAAAAATCCAATTGCAAAGGCCGAAAATCATCACCTTGGCGGTTTCCCGGTTGTTGATGACAGACATTGGCGTGTTTTCTCTAAACACCGACTAAAATATGAATGTTGTCACTAGGAGAATGTGGCTCATTAACGTTTTTATTTCTGAACACTTACTAGCTGAACACATTGGCGGTGGGACTGCACGGTGGCGCCAATA
>JAZEWU010000027.1:4935240-4950298 GCA_036362915.1 Geotria australis | reverse complement strand
ACCTTGACCCCCATCTGCTACGGATGTTAACTATGGATCCATATACACATAGTATGCATTATAATTTGTTTGCAAAATATATTCCTTTATGGTAACTTCAGAATATGAAGATGAGAAATGTCGTCTATGCTAAATAACTGTCACTTAAACATTGCATTATCCAACATGTCAAATATATGTTAGACCAGAGTGTGATTTATAATCATTTAATTTTGATGTATCACTCTTGGAATTCTATCCATCCATCCATTTTCTAAACCGCTTGTCCTGGTGAGGGTCGCGGTGGCAGCAGTCCAAGGAGAGTGGACAAGACATCCCTTTTCTCATCCCTTTCCATTCTAACATGCAAAATAATGTTATCAATTAGACGCTAAGGACACTTTTACAAACTATTACAATTTGAATTAGTACTTTAAATGTGTTATAAAAAAGATACTAATGTTTGTGTCGTTCAAATTCTCAAAATTGACAAACGTCAATTGGAAAAAATCCAACTATGTTCTTGCATGCAAATTAGACCGTCAACCATGATGTGAAATATATTATTAAATAGTGTATTACACGGTCACATTATTTAGACGGACGTTTATTGCTAATTAAATCTGGAAAACCAGCAATGATTGGTAAAACAAGCCTGCCTGCTGATGAGACTCAGAATGTCAGAACCGGGTGCAGGCTTTGTTGGTTTCTTAAACAAATGCTGCTGGATAATATTCGTCTAAAAACCATTGGCCAACGGACCAACGCTAGCTAGACATCACCATATACAACATATAAGATTTTTGTCAAAGCCCTCAAGCAAGAACCGGTCACGACTGTATGCGACTGTCTTGAACAATTTCGTCAATTTACTCGAAATGTTCAACAATGTCCGAGCACCTTCCACACGGCACCTCGCCTCAAATTGCTTTCGAGGTCAAAGAAGGGCCAGACGAGGGTTCACTGCTCCCAAGAGCTGCACGGAACAGATGATCGACACGGAGAAACAGGGTCCAAACACCGCCGCGCGCTTAAAGTTTATTTCACGTGAGTGGGACCTATGTTGAGGTTCAAGACTCGCTTTTGATGCCTATTCTGACAGCCTTACCCAATGGCACGTGCTCATCCGTTGTATGCCTTTTAAACGGGCAGAGCGTTACACACCGTTTTATTGTAAATCATAGATTCTAAATAATAGATTAAATAAGCATCGACGGTGTCACTAGTTGTCGGGTGCCAGGTGGACACAGGAAACATATATAACTCCGCTCGATTAAGTTGCAGACAAAAACGCCTGAGGATGCTTCCAACGTGGGATGCGAAACGTCGTGAGGGAGAGCGCTCCACACGGCTATCTCGAAAGAACAGCAGTGATGAGCAACCATCATGAATCGAGCCGTGAAAACCTACATCAGTACAAGTCAGTGGGTTTTTACATAAGCTGGCAGGAACCGTTGAGCTATGTAGCTCTTTTTAACACTTGTCCAGTGGGGAGGGGTAAGCTAGCTGCAACATCCCAGGGTCAATTTAGTCAGGACAATTAACCTAGGCAGCATGTCTTTGGACTGTGGGAGAAAACCAGAGAACCCAGCAAAAACCCATGTGGACACGGGGAGAATATGCACAGGCCACTCAGAAAAGCACCCGAGTTAAGCAGAATAACATGAATGAGCAGAATAATTGGATCAAAAATATTTGTGTTGTTGTTGTAATCTTGATCATATTCACGTCAAACACATGTCATAAACATACAATACATAGCTTTGTATTATATTGGACACACATCCTAATGTAGCAGATCCCTCCTTAAAAACAGTCACGAGACTCATTGAGACTTTTCTCGCTCGGTCGTTATTAACTAGACAACACGATGAAATTTCGTGATTCATGTAAACAATCAATATACACAAACAACAGCCTATTGTTGCACGCGTTATAAAACAATTACTCACGAGGCAAATTGATTTGCCGATGCAATCACAGTGGCGATTAAGTCGCAGACACGATAGCAAAAATTAACACATTTTACTCGCGATATATTTAAAATCCGCATTAAATGCTTTAGCCGCCTGCCATACAACATGCCCCTGGGGCTTCAATCTGTCCGTCAATAAGGTCCAGCATTACCCCCCTGCAGTCCCATAAGAAAACATGCCACGATCAGTTTATCACTTCAGTGCCTCTGCCCGCGCCGTGGAGTCAGTGCAGTCTGAACGCCCGTCTCTGTGTCCAGCTCTCGCACCCTTGCCCGTCCTCGCTAGCACTGTGCCGCTTGCCCGAGGCAAGCCGAATGTGCCTGTATGGAATAATTTCCATTAAGGAAATGTCATTAAGTTTTCGCAATGAATTTCACTACACGAGTGGGTGTTGTGACCTAGTTTGTGTCCTTTCTTCTTCCAATGTGCCTGCGTTTTTTTTGTGCTGTTGTAGAAAGAGGAAACTGCCGGCATTTTGCGAAATAAATTCAGAGATTTTTAAATATTTTTTTCATGCTTTTCCCCCTTTCAACACGGAATTATATTAATTTGGAGTTAATCCCCGCATCACGGTAAATCGAAATTGTTGCGGAAGTTGTCTCCTCCTTAATACGGGAGGACAAGGGAATTTTTAAAAAGTCCACAGCATTCAATTGATGTCAAACACGCCAGGACATAATGAAAGATGCTGGAGATATTACACAGAAGCAACCATTTTCATTTAAATTCAAAGGCTGCCGTGTCCAACAAGAAGCCAATTTAAACATCCGCAGGGCCGTCAAAGACATGTTGTAATGATAATAACAATAATCTCCTTGTCTCTATCGGGAGACTTCTTAAAATTTTCCGGGAGCAAATTGCCTCCAATGGGCGAATGTGGATGAATATCTTACTGTTAATAAACATTGTACTTTGACAATGGCGAGTCTTTGTCACTTGCCATGCCCTCGAAATTGTCAGTGGAATAATTCAACATAAATGGCCAACTATCCATACACCCATAAATGCCAGCGCATTGAGCACTTGTGAATTTATCTGCAGATGGGGTTTGCAGAATGTCGTCCAGGGCTTTAAAAAAAAACCCGTTTAACGCCCCCGAGAGGACCTGTTTTTATTCCGACACACGTCAGCAGATTTTCAATCTCTTCACAGCGTTAGTTTGTCAGTGGATAACAGAGAAATTATTCTTCCCGCTATAAGTATCTAACACATTGTGGGCAACTTAGTTGTGGAGCTGATGTGTGTTTAAACTCATTTGTGTAGAGGGAAGGCAATGCCTTATTTCACTTTAAACATGAATCGTGTCGCTGTGAATTGTAAATGAAAACAACCACCAAATACGTCTTGCCCCGTCTGTAAACCTTTGAACAGGTCGATCAATATTTTACGGGATAAAGTCTACAATCACAAACCTAATATGACATTGAACAGTGTGGCTGTGGGTCAGGATATCTCAAGCACATTAAGGTATTAGTATCACTATCATCAGCACAAGCCATGGGCTATCCACTGCTCGATGAAGGCATTCCCATGCTTCGTAATTTCTTCACCGTCGCTCATCGCTCAGTTTCCACGGCGTTTGACCTTTTCAAATGCTCTGTCCCCTTTGGCTGTCATTCCATCACCATGCTCTTCCATCAACCATCATCCCTCCTGGCGATGATGTACCCTGACCAAGCCCATTTTTCTGCACCTGGTCCAATACATTGTCGTGATCCAGGATTGTGATTCAATTTAAAAAAACATTGATTATATTGGTGCGGTAGTTCATTCATTGGCTGTAGGGGGGGCGCGTGAACTAATTTCACACGTACAATTTGAAAATAATCAATTCTCATGCTAACAAATCTATGAATCCATCTGCCATCACACCCGTAATAGCTGTGCTGCGTTCCCTTAACATCACGACCGTTGCGATGAAACGTTCATTGTTTTTCCCGAACAAGACCGCCAAATTTACCAAACGCCGTCTGCCCCATTGAAGAATAAAAATCTGACTCATGACTCGATCGCAGCCGTTTAAATGCCAGCCAGCATCTTCAATACATCCCGAGGTTGGGTGTGTGTGTGGGGGGGGGAGAGAGGTCCCAAACCGGCAAGGTCATCATAACACACGCAAATGAAGAGATAAATAAAATAATAAAATATACCCAAAAAAACTTCAAAGCGCCGGCGGCCCACAGCAAACGCTGCGGGGGTCCTCGGCTTGTGCCTCTCATCAGAGGTGTGAAAATGTCAGGTTGAAGCCGTGCCATCGGCAAACGGCCACCGCAAAGGTTGTCATGCAGCACGCTCGCCGCCTGCAATGATGCGGAAGGTTAAGCATTCGGCTTGGCGGCCGCCTCGCTGCGTTTGATGGCACGAGACGCCTTGTCCTGGGATATTTGTTTTCGCTTCCACCTGTTCCGACGTCGTACTATCGTCGTAAGTGGTGGATCGTGCCAACCACCCTACTCAAAAAATTTTGAAATACATGATCTGCGGACTAAATTGCCTGCGGTACCCTGTGATGGACTGGCGTCCCATTATGGATATAGTCCTGCCTTGCGCCCTGTATCTGCCGAGATAGGCTGCGGCTCACCGCGACCCTGTACAGGTTTAAGCGGGGACTGATAATGAATGAATGACGTTGCTCCCGCCGCTGTCTGCTGGTCGGGTCACCCTCGACACACACTACAGCTCAAAGTGTTGCACTTCAAATAAACTTCATATTCTGAGTCTAATTGCACGCATATGGTAAATTGGCCATGCACGTTGCTATTTTTGTTCTTCACATGCGCTTCGTCCAAAAGCAAGGGGTTTCTGCTCCTACAGCAAGTGGTGATCTCTCTTGGAAGCAGCGGGAGTCGGTGATTGCAATCAGGGATTCATTTCTCACTTAATATATTTTTGGGTTGCTGGTAGGTAGTTGGAGCAGGATGAGACAGGAGCATCGAGAGGGGCTACAAAGCCTACAGTAGGAAGTCATGAAAACATTTGTTGGTTCAGCATAACCATCGCGCAATGTCAGAGCATATAGACATTTGGGCAACTAATTGAGGAGGTCCAACAACGTGCTTTTGTTGTATAATCACCTGCAGGGCAGCCAAAGGTAGAGTTATACTGGAGGTGGCCTGTCGGGTGTGTAAATATGTCCGGGTAGCTGGCCTTGATGGTCCCGATTGACATCAAGCCCTGCACACCATCCGATTTTCAATTTCTGACCCAGTTAGTAGAGTGCATGCTGGTCATATAGGCCGTTCAATAAGCGGACAATCTTAAGATCTTATTTGACAATCATTTTTTTTTCACTCAATAGGATTGCTCTTATGTGTGCAGCAAACTGTTATTACTGTGCAAACGGTAAATAAACAAATACTATGCATGATGGGTGGCGCAGTGATGCAGTGCTTAATAATATCATAATAATATCAATTTATATAGCGCCTTTCACCCGAGGGTCACACTAAACTATGAAGCCAGTCATTTTGAATTTGATTCCCGGACACAGCTAACATAAGTGGCAAGTCATATCTAACCTGATGTTGGTCCTCCGTCCTTTACCCAATCCGTACTGCCCAGTACGGTGCAGTATAATCAAACAATCCGCTGTAACTGGCACGGAAATGAGGAGGCCTCCATCCAGTAGTGGATTGACAAAACGTTGCACATTATCATTCGTTATTATTGTACACACAACGTTACGTGATCGGTTTCCATCTGATCGTTTCCCATTCGAAAGGGGCAACAGGAACATTGCGATGAAGTCCCGTCCAAGCAATCAGCATCTCTCCACGAATCTCACGCTGACGATATAATTTCATTGCCCCGGCTTTTTCTCTCGGGCGCATTCCCTCCCTCGCGTCCCACTCCATCGTTTAATATCTCGGCCGCAAGCATCGTCCCTCTTCATATTCCCGAATGTTTGGTGCTACAAGAACGTGAGCGCTGATCTCCACCGTGAGGCACTATGGGTAGGTGCAAGAAGGAGGTGGCTGAGTGTGAATGTTAAATGCCTGCCACGGAAAATCGTAAATATTCCTCGCTGCGGAAGGCAGTGAAGGCGGTAATGCCTATCGACAGCCTCGATCTGTGTTTGCCCATCAGCGGCTGTGCTCGTGCGTCTGTGTTAGAATGGAGCAGTCGATATCAGGAAGGGAAGCGGACGATTGTGGATGCCCGGCGCAGACAATGACATCACGATGATTGGAACTAGAAATGCAGCCGGCGCTCTTTGCAAAAGGTTAATGCTCGAGATCAACAAATGCATGCATCTACGAGCACGTGCAGCATGTCAACGATGTGAGAAGGACGTTTACCCCGATTTTATGATGAGAAATGCCGGGACATCTTCGAACTTTTGAATACGTTTTCAGTTATTGAATTTTCTCCGCTTGAATTCCCCTCGAGAATAAGAACTTTGTCTGAAGCTGGTGTACATTAGCGTAAAACAGAAGCGCCGGTGTCAGTAGATATTCTTAACTTTGGTTCTGACATTCAGATATACATTCAAACTGAACCTGGCCAGGTGGCTCGGAAGTCAAATCACTGGCACTGCTGAAATCCTGGGATTGAATTCAGGGATTGAATCCAATGTAGTCCATGGATGTTCTCAGCCTGGATACCAATTAATTACTGCATTTACAAAAACACCTTACATTTGTATTTGCAATTCATTTGGCGCAATTCCAGCACTGAGAAACATATTTAATGGTTATGTGACAAACAATCTCATAGCAGAGGGTGTGGGAGATTGTGACCCACGTGAAAAATAATTTCTTAAACCATTCTTCTGACACATGGGCTGCGCTACTCTGGCGAGATTGCCTAATGGATTCTTCGTGACACGATATAATGCTGTCAGCAGAATAAGAATACTGCACATTTGTAAAAAAAAACCAACAACATTATTTTATATAATAAATAAATACCAATATTATTATTTTTACCAGGACCCTCACCGGGGCAAGCGGTTTAGATACAACCAAAACACTGAGGAAGTGCGGGCCGAAAAACAGTATGCAAGCAATCGGCCGAACGCGAATATCAATGCCATTGCCAAAATGTTGAAGCCTTTTTTTTGCAAAGGTATGCAATGTGACGCTCCGCACCTCCCCCCAGCACCCTGAAGCTGGGATCAATGGTGACACCAGTTAAAACTGCCACCCGGCTGAGCTCTTAATCACTAATCATCCAAATGATGCTGACCTTCCCGCTTTGTCGGGCGCTCATTGATAATCACTATGCGATGTTCCCTCATCCTTGAAGCTTTCACGAACAAGTGAACCGAACTTGCCTTTACTGCAGATTGACTCTCGGAGCAGCCAATCAAGACGGACGAATCTTTAGAGATCCGAGTCCAAGACCAAAAGGTCAAATCCTCTGCCAAGTTTGGTGTGGCTCACTGCGCAAGCAGCTGGCTTTTGTGTGGGCTGCCACCGCACACGCGCTCATGCCCAAAGCCATTTCCCCCGCGCCTAACGCTGTGGCTCTTCAGCCCATGAGCTTATCTACTAAACGCTAGGGAATCCACATTGCATGCATCCCTCTGGTGCCGAAGCGCAGCCGGTTACGACGATCGGCATCTTCTCACGCGGCAGCCGTGTGTCCAAATGCGATAATCGTCCGGGAAAGTGAATACGCGGAATACCGTGACCGCACATTCACATTTGCACGTAGAGCCCTTTTGTTATTCCACTGCTGGATGATGGTTTACCTGGATGAGGCTTTCCCTCTTCCAGCTGATGTACACATTATGTGGAGAAGCCGGCTGCTGTGCTGGCGGTAGTGCACAAATAACGAAACAACTCAACGCGTTTATCAATAACACTGTGGCCTTAAACGGAAACATATAACAGGCAATGTTTTGGGGCAATGACCCTGGTTCACATCATATAATAGCTGAGTTCTACTAGATAGATAGATGTTAATTATTACAGCAGAAAATACAAATTGAGCTTGCAACCTCATTGCGGTATTCCTGCGACACAACAAACACGCGAATTGACAAAATAAACAAAATATAAAAATTACACATTAACTTAACGAACCACATAAACACAAAGTAAATATTTACATGCAGCATTGCACAAGACGTAAGTGACCAAATAAATAAATAAATAAACACAAAGTAGTTAAACAGTTAAACATTGCGATGGGAGTACATTTTATGTAGAGAGCCTCAACAACACAGATTGATGGAAATGAGCTCCAATGTGCGTTTGATTGTTTGAATAAACACTGTTGGCTAACATAAGCCTAGAAGGCCAATACACTCCATCCATCCATTGTCAGAAACCATCCATCCATTTTCAGAAACCGCTTAATCCTGTACAGGGTCGTGGTGATCCGGAGCCTATCCCGGCAGACACAGGGCACAAGACAAGGCTATACCCAGGATGGGACGCCATTCCATCACAAGGCACCGGGGGCAATTTAGTTCGCAGGCCAATTAACCTATGCGGCAGCATCCCTTTGGACTGTGGGAGGAAACCGGAGTGCCTAGCGAAAACGCAAGCACACATGGGGAGAATACGCAAACTCCACACAGAAAGGCTCCCGAGCTGGGATTCGAACCCGGGCTCTTCTCGCTGTGAGGTAGTGCTACTCACCGTGACGCCCCCAATAGACTCATGGAATATAAATATGTTTTATTTGTGGTTGTAGATAGGCCAGAGAGGCTCACGTTTAACACTTCTTACTATATCGCAACATTTTAAAGATTGTTGTACATATGGTTAAACTGATATGCGTAATGGAAATAAACTATATCATGTGTTTATACACTATCAAGGCGGTTCATTTTATGCTACAAACCTGGCGGTATTCAGATATGAAGGGAGGTGGCTCATGGTGCCGTGCTTATAAGCTGTCACGTGCAGACATGACGCACTTTGAAACGACGATTCAATGGTCAACAGCAAGTTCATTTATCACATTTTGAGGTTCGAATTACTCTATAAAGGCAGACAATAATAATAGTTACAATACAGTCATACACAACCCTTTCTCAAACCACTGCTGAATGAAGGGCTCTCTATTCTGTACTGTTTGACCATACTTTACCATCCCGGTCAGTGCAGATGGGTGTAGAAATGTGTAGACCTCAGTGCATATAACCATAAATAATCAAACTGAAATATGCTTACTTAACATTGACACTATGAAAAAAAATACAAATAGGTATTTTATTTCTTCATCATAACACTGCTCGATGCGATGGCATAATCACAAAGGAATGTTATTGCTTTATTTAGTATTTTATATTTGCACTGCTCTGCAAATGAAGTGCAACATAAATTCGTAGCCCTCTAGATCATTACAATTTATAATACATATAAAAGAACACATAAAATCACACGTGCTATTCAGTGCATAAATAACATCGATGTACACAACGATACAAATACATTTATTTGAACCGACCACGAAAGCTAATTTCAGCTGCAATACCTGGCAATTTGGTTATTACACTGATTAGGCAATTGACAGTATAACCTATTGACTGCTTAACTTTCATAAACTGGGCACATTTCACATTTGTTTACAGAAAAATATGCAAATCTCTGCCACGCTCGGTAGCGAAAACACATCAGTAGCTTCCTTATCTCCGAAGGAAACCCTCCCATAAATCCAAGCCCAAGGGCTGTCTCTCCCCTTTCTTAAACCCCTTTTCATTCGCTTTCTTCACCGCCTCTACCCCCTCCACATCCCAGCCCGCACCATCCCCTGCACCCTCCTTCTCTCTTTTCATGTCACAGCAAATCATTTTCCATGTTTACGGTTATGGAGTTGGGCGGCAGTGACGCTAATGCATTCCCCGGTCGCCTGGCCATGTAATTGCTCATTGCAGGGCTGGCGTTAGACCAGCAACATACGGCGTCGGGGCTCGAGTCCTGCTCTAAGCAGGACCCAACCTCCTGATGTGTGCGCCCGTTGCTTTCGCCAAAAGCCAATTTCTCAGACCGACGCAGCTGCGTTTTCTCCACGTGGCGAGAGGGTCCCATTGTGATGCCGCGTCACGTACCGGAGCTCCCGTGGCGGTTTGTAACCTGGGAAAACCTTGGAAAGGGTGGTTCGCTTTCCAAATTATGGTTTAGTTTTAACCCTCCCCTCCCCCAATCCCACCAGCTTCATAGGAGGCTCGGCAAGGAGCGAACATTTTATGTGAAATGATGATAGGCCAAGCACTGCTCCCCGAGCTGCCGCGCTGATAATAAATTAATCAACTGCTCACTTCGCCCGAATCACATCCAGCTGGAGAATTAGCAAAAGCTAGCATTTACATCAAACATCGCCGTCTTTACTCCATGGGACAGCACAGCAAATGTCAGATATGCACTTGAGGCATTCCTATGCCAGATCAAACTAAGTATGCCAGATTTTGCCATTTAACACAAATGAATGCGAATGTAGGAAAATGTGTATGTGTGTGTACGTATCTTTGCATGAATGTGTAATGTGCTTGCGCAGCAGAATATCGAGTACAGCGTCCACTTCACTATCATCACGACAAAGTCTTGCAGCGTAGAGTAGCACAAATTACATAAGGCTGCTTATAAGCAATCGAGGATGTATCCACTCTCTCTGAGTCAGTAACCTGAACATGACATTGGCACACAAAGCAAATTGTCTTGTGGAATCTCTAACGTCCGTAAGCGGACGGTACGGTGAGCTTAGCATTCGCTCCAAAGGATGACGCAAAGCAAGAGGCCACGCTTGGAATCCCTGCCTGATGGCATTGGTGGCCAGGCATGCACGGGGAACTGGGGAATATTTGTGGGTGCCTTGTCTCAAAGATTGTCCGTTTGTTGGTGACCGTAAAGTGCAATGATTTAGGTTTTCATAGCTCGATGTATGGGAATTGGAACTACACTTAGCGAGTGAAACAGGAACACGTGGATCAGGTATGATGCGCAAAATCTTAGACATCACATTTGTCGATGAGAAATTAAGTCAGCTTGTACAGAACACGTCGCTAGGAAGGATGCTTGCCGATGGTCGAGACCAACAGTGGAGTGGCAGCCCAAGGAGTGACCACGCTCAATCGATCATCTGCCGAAGATGTGAACCAGCCCGTGTGCGGGTGTCCGAACGACTGTTGCATTGCCAGACCGGCGGGAGATATGACGGCCGACTTTGGAAGACCTTCATCCAGCCGCTGATCGTGACCGGCGATGATGAACCACATCACCGCTTGCACACGTCGAATACAAAACGCGGGCAATTTGGCCGGCACACGCCGCGCACGTGAGCACGTCTAATGCAGTTTTGCGCGCAACTCGTCTTAATTAAGCGGGGTTTTTTTTTACCCCGAGCCATCGGCGATGCCTTGAAAACCCAACTCGGCTGAAGGCACCTGCGAGACGGGCCCTTATTTCAGGCGTGTCCTTCCTTAGACCTACCTTATTATCAGGTCGCTGCGTCCAGATGGTTATCAACGTCGCGCGCACATAAATTCCAATTATTTTTTTTCATTTTCCGGGGGGCCTTATTTGTCGAACGAGAGGAAGGAAGCCTCTGCGTTCCGGCAGAGCGCGGGACCGGGCCGGAAATTGGACGTGTATTATTTCGGACGTTTGTCAGTGGGTTTGTCCCTCGCAGCGTCGTTGCGATGGGAGCTGAAATGAGCACATAAATTCGCGGGGGCCCCGGAAAGATGAGTAAAATCACCTTGGCAGCTTTGTGGCCCATCTTTAGCTCCATTAGCGCGTGGCAATAAAGTGCGGTAATACTTCGTAAATCTCCGACCAAGAGGTGGCTGGGTGACCCGGGGGAAGCCGCTGGGACTAGAATATCGGAGATCCACCGTTGGATCTTTGGCTTTTCACCTGATTTTAAACCAAGGTTGGAGCCGCGGCGCTTTGGTAACAGCGCCGCGCTACGAACCTGGCGACCTGAGTTCAATTCCTGGTCACGGTTCACATTAGTGCTGAGAGATATATGAAGCGTTCCTGGCCCATGCCTTAGCCATCACCAGCGTGGTGAAGTAAGGTCACGACAACCCCCATGGAAGATACGACATGGGGATGGCTTCATCCAGCAGTGGATTGACAAAGGCCTAAATGTGCGTACAGTTATACGTTTATCTTAACTGAACAGAGTTGATTGTGTTGGCCCAGTTGTGTGGTCAGCAGTGACTATAAACAGAATACATAAACATTTAATTTTAGACTTCGTTTATGAAAACCCAACTTTTGGAATGTTTGTACGACTGTGACTGTAGGCACATAGCAAACTAATCTGTCCAGGGCATGAAAGAGCAAGGTGTTGCGGTTGCTTTCGAAACTTCTGTGGCGTCTCTTCTCGGAATATTCGGCAAGGCCACGGGACACAGCTATCTGCAGCAGCCTACCGAATTAGTGGTTGCATTCCTCTAGCAACATCGGAATCTTGTCAACGTAGCGCACGGTACACTTATCACCACTTGCGTACTTGCCGGTCAAATGTGTGTCCGCAAAACCCCACTTGGAAATAGACGCACGTATTCAAAATTAAAACAACATTAGGTGTCAGCAGGAGCATAAAATTGGCTTGGTTGTGACTTAATAAATAAATATTGATACGTGAATTACACCCGAGGCAAAGAACCCAATTCTGATGACTTAACGTGTGACGGTTTCTCCAGCGGGGGGCCCTGCCGTCCCTCGGTGTGCCAACTTATTTCTTCTGACCGTGACGAACATTCGCTTCTCTTGAACCTATGGAATAATAACGTTTCACACTCGACTGGGTCAATTTGGTCCAGAAAGTCTCTGTATCCAACACACGTACCCCGGGCCCGGCAAAAACTGCACGTCTCGTGCTAAATCCATGGCAACCAGACTGCGACAACGTGCGTTCCCGCGCAAATAACCGACGCATTACCCGCGACCCCTCGCGCCGCCGTGTTCGCTTCGGCAAAGGTTAAAGATCTCCAGACAGGATGGGAGGAATAAGCAGGGCAGCGCTATGCACGCGGCCGGACGGCTCAGTGGTTTAGTGAGCGGCTCGCACTCGGGTGGGCTCCGAGTTGAAATCCGGGTCGTGGGGGATGACTCATTCCGTCATCCCTCGCAGGGGTTGATTAAATATTGCCACTTTGTGGGGGAAGGATGGCACGGTGGCGTAGCGGTGAGTAGTGCAGTCTCCTCACGGCGAGAAGGGTCCCGGGTTCGAATCCCGGCTCGGGGGCCGCTTTTATGTGTGCAGTTTGCGTGTTCTCCACCGTGTCCGCGTGAGTTTTCGCCGGGCACTCCGGTTACCTCCCACAGTCCAAAGACATGCTGCTGAATAGGTGAATCGGCCTGCGGGCTAAATTTCACCCGGTGCCCCATCATGGATTCGGCGTCCCATCATGGACATAGCCCTCCCTTGCGCCCAGTGTCTGCCGGGATAGGCTCCGGCTCACCGCGACCCTGTCGACTGTAGAGCATTACGTGATTTCTGACAATGAGATAAGACGAGAGACTTTGTGGGGAAGTCGCGAGTGCTTTTGTCATAAGGACAGACTGACCCTGACCTTAGGAATGTGGAATTTCTCCCACTGGTTCTGGTCTGTAAACAGGAGATCAGCACCGATCACCTCAATGAGTATTTGAGCGACAGGAAATCACTTTGGATGCGATGCAAGCATTGGAATGGAAGGATTCCACTGTTTTGTCAAGGACGCTGTGAGCACAATTGGGGTTTTTTTTAATTACAATAATGACAGTTTACATTTCTTGAGAGCCTTTGCCGCGAGAGTCTCAATGCGCTGTGCACGGCTACAAACATCAAAATAACAGCAGCGCATAGGCTGATAAGCAACACACAAGTGTTAAAGCTCCATGACTAATCAGATAAAATGTGAGTTTAAAAAAACATATATAAACACCAGTAAAGGAAGGCCAAGTTGATTTTCGAATAGGTAGGTCTTCATTAGATAGATAGATAGATGTGTATTATTACAGCAGAAACATACCCAGTGAGCTTGAAAGCTCTTTACGGGAATCCTGCGACACAACAAACATGCGAATTGCTGACAATAATTAAAATATATACAAGCAATTAGAGATTTGAAGGTGCCAGATACTCAAAGACCTCTTAAATTATAGGGTTGGAGTGGTGGTGCAGTGGTCAGGGCATCACACATTGAATACGGTGACCTGAGTTAAATTCTACGACCAGATATCGTTTGCCGCTGGCTACTATCAGTGGCAAATGATATCTGAGCTAGTTGTGGGCACCATATTTACCAACCCGCACTTATCAATGTGGTGAAGTATGGTCAAACAACCCCGTGACTAAAACTCACGGGGAGGCCTTGATCCAGCAATATTTTTATGCAGGAGTGTACATTATTAATTCTCTAGTATAACAACTGTCAGGACTATGAACGATTTTCTATTTTGTTATTTATCCAATCATTGCTTCTATTTGCTACAAGACTCATGTAAGAGCCAGTCCCTCTTTTGGCGTCCAATCCTGGGTATAGCCCTGCTTTACGCCTTGTTTCTTCCGGGATAGGCTCCGGCTCACCGCGACCCTGTACAGAATTAAGCGGTTTCTGACAATGGATGGAATGTCTTGCCAATGCACGTTGAAAAAAAAAAAAACTTACAACTAGCGGACGTAGTTTGTGCAATTGCTCAGCTGCCGCTTCGCTCGCTTCTCTCATCTCCCGATGCTCTCTCTCCCTCTCGCACCCCGTTCTGCCGATGCCCTCCGTCCATCCTACCCCTTCACACACACACACTGCCAGCTGCTGTCACCGCCTCTGCTCATTATCGGCACCCTCATTCGTCTGCCCATGCCTATCTCACCTCTCGTCGTCAGCTAGTCTCCCGCCGATGCCCCCGGCGCGTCTCCCCACCCACCCCGTCACTGGCATTGCCAGCTCGCGTATTCACTCCTTCCCATGGTCGTGTGAACCAGTGGCGTAGCGCGGGTTGGTACGGGCCCTCGTGCTCGGAATGAGAATGACGACACCGAATCGTTAATGTTCCACTCTGAAGCAGGTTGCACGTTTTTATTACTGTTGTGATTAAAAAAATATTACTGTTGTTGGGCATCAAGGTAGAAGCGTTCACGTCGCGATCCCTGTCAAGTTATACTTGGTATTACCTGCAAATTCTACCAAACACTTCGAAGCCGAGCTGAAAGAC
>JAZEWU010000027.1:4920022-4935187 GCA_036362915.1 Geotria australis | reverse complement strand
CGCCTTTAAGGCCAGCACTGACTATTATATCTCTAAATGTTGAGGGGCTGTCTGCAACTTAAGAAGAACTTGGGAAACTGTCATATAACCATCGCGCTTCGAAGAATCGAATCGACGGGAACCAGTGGGGTCAAACCGTGACCCGCTGCATGGAGTGGTGATGGCGCTCTAGCCGGATCACGTCACTGCCCTTTGACGAAAACCACTCCGCGAGTGCTGTGACTGAGACATCCACAAACGGACAATTGAGGTTTCTTGCAATGTAAATGTTTAGGCAGATGTTTATATAGATTGTGTTCCGCGGCGCTGTAGAAATTACAAATATGCATCATGATGTTTAGAATGTATTACTGTGCAATGCGTACGCCACAAACGTTGAATCATAAACGTTTTTGTTTATTTACACAAGTTACAATCGTCAACATTATTAATGTTATATTTATGGAGAAAACAAAAACTGGGCAACCGAGACAAATGAAAAAAACAAACAAATTAAATGGTAACATTGGGATTGAGAATTGGTCTTATGAGTTGCTCTTTCTATAAAGTCGTGTCGAGCGTTCCTCCTCTATCCTTCGTGACGTTTTGCCTCCCACATTGGAAGCATCATCAGGCCAATATATCAAACCGTGAAAATATTAACAACATTGAGACTTGAAAAAAACATATTCTGGTACCACATTACGACCTAGAATCTTGACAATAGAATCACTACATCACCAGCCATGATAATTACACCACCGTATGAACAGTTACACGCCTGCGTTTTATAATTAACAATATGGGGTATGACTTAAGCCATGCCACAGATGACCTCAATCATTGCAAAAATAGCTTACAAAGACAGCCTTGCAGAAATGCGCTATTTCAAGCAGCCAGTAGAAAACTTAACAAATATTTACTTCCAAAAAGACCCGTACGTAAATAGTGCTTTGCTGAGTTCACTTTTAAAACAAGATGCCCAACTTTGAGCCAAGACATGTGGGAAGCTGGCGTGACGTAATGTCACCACGTGAAACATTTATCATTTTATAATATTTATACAACTTGGTTAGCATCCTCGGGCACCATCTGGCCCATGGGTCTAATTGATATTAGAAACGCCGAAACACGTTAATGTCTTTTTTCCCCTGCTGCGCGTGATATGGGTCCACGTTATACAAGGGTTGCCACCTGTCCTGGTTTTCACAGGATCTTCGTCTTGTCGAGATTGCTGTTCTGGTTAATCTGTGAGTCTTGAGGTTTCGTCAAATGTGTGGGGGTCAAGGTAGAAGCGTTCACGTCGCGATCCCTGTCAGGTAATACTTAGTGTTGCCTGCGAATTCTACCAAACACTTCGAGGCCGAACTGAAAGACAACGATGTCCAGAGGCTGACCATCGTGCTTCGAAGAATCGAAAAAAAGAAGTCAATTGTGTAATAATAGATATCTCAGAGCTGGATTTACTTTGACTCTTCAAAGACGTACTGATGTAGGTTTTCACGGCTTGATGTATTAGAATTGCCCTCCATAGCTGGTCTTTTGGGATAGCCGTGTCGAGCGTTCCCTCTCGCTCCTTCGCCACGTTTAGCCTCCAGCAAGGAAAGCAATTTTCGGGAGAAGATGCCTCCAGCGTGGGAGGCGTAACGTCGCGAAGGAGAGAACGCTCGACACGGCTATCCCAAAACAACAGCTATGGAAGTCGATTCTTCCAAATTTAAGCGGCAAGAAATAATAGGCCAAATACTCTCTATATGAGGTTCTCTAGAATGACATAAGGGTCAGCAGAGTATTGCGAGACACTCTCCTCTAACGATATGTCCAGGTATTGGCCGCTCAGAGGTGGCAAGCCGTCCAAAATACCCAATCGCCGAGCGCTCTCCTACGTGAAAGTGCAGGCTACGCAAACCGAACCTGCGCCGCGCACGCAATTCAGAATGGTCCAAATAAGGCGGGTGACCACCGAAGAAGGATAAACATCACAAACACTGACGCACATGTGTCGTGGACACTTTAACCTCTCACAGGGGTTAAACGCTCCTCTGCCTGCCCGCTTCCCCCTGGGGCGGCCGAGCCGTTTGACCACTCGTAATGGGTGTGGGAAAGTGGATCGGGATGGAGGGGGGGTATATAGCGATTAAAGAATGTTCCCGTTCCAGGTGCAGCAGTTTCCACCGTGGAACTACATTACCGCGTGTGTCAGGGGACGTTGCCCGTGACGAATGTCCACTTCAGCAACCCAGCAGGAGGAACTGAGCTGAGGCTCTAAATACCAGTGGCTCTGCGGTGGCGCAGTGGGGCAAGGTGACGCGGTGAGTAGCGCTGCCGCCTCACAGCAATCCAAAGACACGCTGCCTAGGTTAATTGTACTGGCTAAAATTGCCGCAGGTGCCCTCAGATGTTGGAACTTGCTTACCCCTCCCTGCTGGATAACTGCTAAAAAGAGCTCCATAGGCTCAACGGTTCCTGTCCGAGCCGCTCAGTCAGCCGCTCAGTGTCCGAGCCGCTCGGTCCACGTGCCGTGTCGACCTTCATAGAAGCTTGCTAACAGCACTTGACCCTACAGTCTGTTAAGCCTATACGGGGGATCTTTGTCGTGTGCCGAGCTGGTACTGCTGACCTCTACCGTGTGACCTCTGCCTCATCCGGTAGAGGGCAGCACTTTCCCACCCCCTCGAGATATGACGGTAATGTTTGTCGCGCGACAAATTAAGCGCAGACCCCCGGCGTTTAATACGATATGTTTCTTTTGTGCTGAGATCATCAACTCCACTGCACTGGAGAAGCCGATTCAATCACCGGTTCAAACAGCAGTCGCAGCTCAGCACTCTGACCTCTAAAGCCACCGTGGCCTCTGGTTGGAAGTGATTCGTTGAATTTACGATCTTTATACGACGAGTGTGCCGCAGTTCACCTCCCGTGCGACTCTCGCTCGCTCGCTCGCCGCGTCTCAATCGCGCCTGTTGTTGGACTTTTAACGACAGCCCCTACATTCTCTCCATTGCGCGACACACTTCAATCACGGTCACGTCTCCGCCCACCCCACCAGGGGCTACCCCGGTGTGTACTCTCGCAATCAATTTAAGGGGCATTAATCTGGAAAAAACGGCCAGTTTCCGGATTATGTATTGTGAGTTGCTACGCGTTAATTCACGTAATGAATTCACAGCTGTCAGCCAAAGCCCTGCAGCATATTTTCGCGCGCACGCGATTTCACAACGCGCCGCCCCGAGAGTGTGAATCCAGCGGTGTCCCCCACTCCCTGCGGCGGAGCTTGTGGGAGCGATGCCAATGCCAGGGGGAGTCGACGCGAGTTATTTTCAACGCGGTTGAACATTGTTATAGATTTACATACAAAACAAATATGGTTGTTTTATTGATGTAGGGTTTCAAGGCTCGATTCATGATGGTTGCCCTTCAGAGCTGTTCTTTCGGGAGAGCCTGATGATGCCTCCAACGTCGGAGGCGAAACGTCGCGAGGGAGAGATGGAGATCGCGCGACACGGCAATCCCGAGCGAACAGCTCTTGAAGAGCAACCATCAAATATGTATTTTTAATGAGATTTATTTCCTTCCTTTTTCGAAGTTATAAACCTGTGGTTCTCTGAACGCAACGATATACATACTCCACAAGGAATATACGGTCAGCTGTGGATTATCAGAGGTAGTGAAGGACAGGGGGTCACGAGGATGAAAACAAATACGCATATAATGCAAAACGTGTAAATTCGGCTGTAAAAACACATGTATTATTTACCGGCATCGAATGGATGTAGAACAATATAATCGGTTTACTTGCCCGACGTGTTTGCGATCACGTGGGAACGGAGTCACTGAACCCTCATGAGTGAGAAGCAGCCTATAATGAAAAATTAAAATCAGTTTATGGGTATAGCTCTGCCTTGCGCCCTCTGTCTGCCGGGATAGGCTCCGGCTGACCGCAAACCTGTACAGGATTCTGCAGTTTCTGACAATGATGATGATGTACTGATTTAGGGTTTCACCGCTCGATTCATGATGTTTCCAAGGTGGGAGGCGAAACGTCGCGAGGGAGAGAGGGAGATCGCTCGTCACGGCTATCCCGAAAGAACAGCTCTGAAGAGCAACTACAATTTTGATGATGATAAAATCTATATTATTTTTTTTCTCGCCAGCACGGTTTATCCAACAACCCGGATAACGAAGAGTTAACTTTGATTACGTTTCACCCTATTTTTACGTTTTATAAAAAATACCCCAATGGCATACGCAGCGTTCAAGTCATGCAGACCACGATCCACCGAAGCGAAACTGTAATTTCCAGATGGAACACTGACAAAAAACGAATCTGCATTCCAAACAAAATAATTCCGATAATAGCGACTACATTGGACGTGGCTCTGTCGAAAAGCAGGGATCAGACAAATTATTTTGCCTGTCACAAAAAATCAACGTACGGAGTGTTTGAAAGCTGCGCGTAGCCACACAGCTGTGGCACTGAGCTCATCTGAATTTACAACAGAGCAATCAAACCCTTCCTCCATTGATGTTGCAGCCTCTCCAGAGTAAACGACTGGTGAGTTGGTGTCGTACTATTTGTTCAATCAGGTGGATTTTCACCAGGGGCCCGATTCAAATGTCCTAATGCACCGTCTCAGAGAGCCAATGGCAAGGCCAAAGTAACCTTGCCCGAGCCGCACGTTGTTTGCAGTGAATAAGATAAGCGGCAATCTCACAGACGTCTCAGCCAGATGGCACCACATGTTCCAACATCATTACATTTTTTTTCACGAACCCATTAAGCTGTCCCGTTGCATGCTCTGTAACCTCAGCTTACACCAAACATCACACATCCACACTTTGCTTCCAGGCACGCCTAGAATTTTTACATCGTTTAAAATATTTCCCACGGGAAGCTATATCGGGAAGAAGCAAAAATGTTATTTTTAGGGCACGATCACTGCTGGCGTATTTGGCCGTGGAATTCTGTAAACAGCACTCGGTGCTTTCCAGAACTGTTTTGCCTGTTGGTTGTCTCTGTGCAGTAGCATTGTTACCCGAGCTTCACTTAAGATAACGGTTAATTCACACATTGAATCTGTTCTTGGAAATGCCATGAACAAAGCACACGTTTAAACGCACGTGTTCCCCTGCCATATTCTACCACCGCTTAAGGTAATAAATGCAATTTATAAAGCTCACATGTTAATTTAATTTCAAAGGTATTCATTGGAAAAGAGAACGACTCAGAGGCGCGAGTTAAACCGCAGAGGGATGGATTCAAGCCAGGCGGTTTGCAGACCCTGCGTCCCATATATTATGATGTTATCGAACAATTAATTAACGAGTGTTTTTTTAAGTTGTGAGAGGAAACCGAAGAACCGAGAGGAAACCCAAACAGAACAGGGGGAGAGAACACACAAACTCCACACAGAAAGGCGCCCGAAGCGGGAACCAAACCGCCTCGGGCAGGACCTTCTTTCTGTGAGACACAAATGTTACCAATGCGCCACCCTGCCGCCCAAGATCTTCTGCTTCTTTGCGATTCTTCGAAGCACGATGGTTAGCTTCTGGACATCGTTGTCATGGCACTTTTTCACTATTTGCCTATGGTCCCGGTGGTCGGTGTAGCTCAATATACAAGGATATCTCGAATCAAGCTGCGGTAAAAGTTTGCACGCTTTTAAGAATGGTTGAGTGTCATTTAAATCCATGAACTTAAAATTATCCTAAAATACTAAGTGTGTAGTAACTGTCAGACATCATGCCGGACAACACAGCAGAGGGCTGTTAACCTGCAATTAAAAAAATTTACTACACAAGTTCTAACAAAGCAAAACATCGTTTTACATCCATTAAAATGAAACGGTGTAGCCTGATTAGCGTTAACAGATACGGACTGGTGGATGCAATTGACCAGACGTATGAAAATGTGAATGACTGCGTAATGAAATAAACCGCAATTGGGTGGATTTTCTCATGAGCTACGCGCAAAGCGTAGGAGTCAATCCCCTGTATCCCCTCTAAGTGATGGATAATTCAGTGTCGGGGAGGGGGACTGGGTTTTAACAAATCTCAGTAAAATCCCCATTTCCCACAGAAATCGGTTATTACTCGCTTGCGAGAGTAGGTCACTGATAGCCGACATTAACCTTCTGACTCCCCTAACCCTCCTACTGTCCGTTACACATGCCCTCAATGACGCTCCCGTCACTGACAAAGCGAAAATTAAATTCCTATAATAAGTGACGTGAATTATAATGGCCGCTTGACTTTATGCTAAACGGCCAAAAGTGTGCTGCGTGTATTTTCTGCAGAGGACATTTTGGTCAAAAGTGGTAATGGGGTTTTTTTTTTTTCTATGCAAAGACACGGCAAATGCCACCTACCCAAAGGGCAACTCAGAGGACATGTATGGCAAGACGTCGTTCTGATGAAAGCGTGTTTTTCCGGAGCATCTAATCGGAAAATGTCATGGCCCATCACATTTTGTAGCCAGAATACGCGGCGCAGCTCGGACCAAAAATATATTATTTTTTTTGCAAACCCCAGTCCTCGATCAAATGTTTAGAATGTGCAACTGTGGCTTGTGTGTGCCTCGGGATGGTATTGCTGCATACATTTGAACACTCTGTGCACCTGCCTTAAGGAAGAGAGAATAAAGCGATGGCAAGGCTGACTCACAAGCATTCTACGTTTCCAATGAGTATGAAAGTCTGTTTCATGATGTCATCTTCAACAGTCTATGGCGCACCATTTTTCCACTGTACAGATAATGTAAATTGGACGCAAGGTTTTATATTTTGTGGCAATAAGACAAGTGTTAAAATCTTAAAACCGCCAAGTGCATACTTTTTTGCAAAGGGTCCACAAAAGGTAAAACATTGTAACTTGTTTACGTTGTCTGTACATTGGCAAAAAAATGTGCTCATAGACTCAACAGCTAAACCCGAGCTACTAATGCATTGATATTCGCATTGTCCAAAACTGCTTGGCTTCGGCAACACTTGGCTAACATCTACGACAAGTTGTGGGTTGTATTGATACAGTACAGAAATATCAACTATGAATGTCACTGCTAGAGCTGCGGTGTATGTGGATAAAGTATGGCTTTGCAATGCACACATGTGGCAGCAATTATCTGACAAATGTTCGCGCAAGTTAAAAATATCCCACGCGTTTTCGCGAAAAACGGACAGAGTTGGTCCAACACTGCATAATATTTTCCGCAGGGCAAATACGTGCGGTTTATTAGAAGCACAGATTGGTTAGATTATTAAACTGCTCTTGATTAAGTAAAGTATTCTATGCAATAATGCGTGATAATCTAACAAGCCATTTAAGGCCATTCTCTGCATAGCACCAATCAGTAGTGGAACATTCAATAAATCGAGAATAATTTGCTCGGTAGTGGGGAGTGCACAGCCAAGCCCTTCTAAAAATACAAAGTAAGACATATGGAAAACAGTCTTTTAATGGCCCTTGTCATACATCACATTCGTACAAACAGCACCCCAGATTAAAAAGAAACGGCAAAGTTCACGAGTGAAAACAAAACCAACGTAAATTAACTGTCATCATAGCCTTAGCTCGCAGTCTCACTCGACAATAAAACATAACCGCAGGAAACCCCATTTGGCTGTGTAACTAAGGATATATCCTGTGGAAACACTGACACGAAGCTACAAAGAGTAGCCATGTAATGACGACCTGCATTATGTTTATCCTGGCAGGCACTATTGCCCTTTGACAACATATAAGAAGGTAAGGCTTAATAGCTACAGGAAAAAAAAGCACCACGAGAACACAGCTGTTCAAGTCTATCGTCAGCACGACGTCGGCAGCTCGTGTCGTGCGCGTTCCAGATGTCACATAACATCTCTTTAAAGGGAGCAACACGAACCAAAAAGAGAGAGAGAGAGAAAAAAAATCATGCAAACGCAAATGGTTTAAGTAAACAATTCCAAGCTGCTTTTTCTTTAGTGCCACGGAGTCAGTGGTCCTTGGTAGTGGCAAACGAATCGCAACGCATTTCGAATAAATGTTGTACTTTTTTTCATATTGCAAATTCAAAATGTCGAAACTTGCGATGGTCTATTTTAAGCTGGGAACTTCCTCTTGCGAAAGAAGCTCCCAGAACATTGGCGATAAATGTTGGACATCTTGCAGAGCGCTACACGGTACGACCCGAAAAAAATATAGGTGAGTGGCTGTGCAACACAACCACGAAACCCTTCACACTACCATATTTTATTATTAGTATTTATCGTGGCTTCATCTTATGAATAACATAAGCAGTTTCTATGCGATGTGAGATTGTGAATTCTCAGTGAATAAATATTCAAATATGAAAACTAGGAGGGTTTAAGTTTTTTTGTTTTTACGCAAGAGGCAGATTGGGGTCTTTCGAAACTCACTCGAGGAATTACGTGGGGAATAGCAATCCCGAGAGCTTCGTGGCGCCTTAAGGTTCACTATTCCCATGCACGCACACAGTCGCAAAGGAACGCAGAGTTCCCACAAGCATCCCTTGAGAGCAATATAGAATTCTGGCCAGTGGGTCTGGATATATATATAATTTACCCTCTGGCAAGGCCACATGTTGGAGGCACCTATGTTCCACTGTAGATGTTGGACGTTGATAAAGGTCAACCTATGACAAAGTCATGTAGAATGGACGGCGGCTCTGATCCTGGGTAGTGCTCGGATGGGTGATTACCCACCTCACATAAACTGCTTGTCATCGGGCCTGTGGGAATACGTTGTGGGCCGCAGAGATAAATGTTTATTATTATTACTACTAAATCAGTAAATAACCAGTGAGCTTGCAAGCTCTTTGCGCAGTGCAGACACATTCATTGCTGTACCGGCGGCTCAGTGGTTCGAGCGCTGGGTTACAAACCTGGCGACCCGACTTCGAATCCCGCTCACGGCCAACACCAGTGACGATTTTGTGAACTGGTCCTGGGCCTCCCCTAGGTCGACTCAGTCTCAAACTGAGAATCTAGTGCGGTGTGTAAGCATTGCCACTAGGGAGACAAAGGCGGCCGGGCGTGGTGCTAGCCACCCACCCCCTCATGTGCCGTCTCGGCTTTCGTAGGTGCTCGCTAACAGCGCTGGACCCTACAGTCTGTCAAGGCTACACGTACTCGCTCACGTCCGCACACCTACACTGATAATCATGGTGAAGTAGGGTCAAATAACTCCCACGTGGTGTGGGAAGGCCCTCTTCCAGATGTGGTTTGACAACAGGGCTATTATCTCCAGATGTTTTGTCAATAAAACGTTTTAATTGATTTGATATGTATTGTTAATATGATGCCTGGGTATGTTGTGGTGAAGAGTCAATGGTTATCGATCGGTGCACGTTGTGTGGAAGAGGCATGCGTCACTCCAGCAACCAGTAGAGGTACAGTAATACCATACATACATACATTGTCAGAACCCGCTTAATCCTGTACAGGGTTGCGGTGAGCCGGAGCCTATCCCGGTAGACACAGGGCGCAAGGCAGGGCTATACGCCAGGACGGGACGCCAGTCCATCACAGGGCACCGGGGGGCAATGCAGTCTGCAGGCCAATCAACCGACGAAGCAGCATGTCTTTGGACAGTGGGAGGAAACCGGAGTGCCCGGCCGAAAACCCACGCGTACACGGGGAGAGCATGCAAACTCCACAGAGAAGGGCACCCGAGCCGAGATTCGAACCAGGGACCTTCTTACTTTGAGGCGGCAGCGCTACTCACCGCTCCACAGTGCCGCCAGAGGGATTTTAATCGAAAATCCAATGTCATTCTGCACTTAGCAACCGCGAAAGGAAAGCGGTAGGTAGATTTCCGATGCGTGTTTGCATTCTGAATTCTGGGCTTAGGCAAATTATGTTTTGACTGGCCGTGGAATTTGAACTTGGGTGAATGTGGGGGAAAGCCAGTGCGATGCACCGTTGCTGGGGCTTCCTCACCGCAAATAACCACGTGCGTTTCGCCAATATTGACCGCGAGACGGGGGAGTGTGGTACATTAGCACTGGCTCGGAAAATTTGCTCCGAGCAAATACCACAACATGCAAACAAATTACTGGGAGATGGCCGGAGCTGGTACGTGGAAACGTTATTGCTTTGCTGCTCATGGGAAACTGTCAGATTCTATGCTCTCAGTGTGATAAGAAGATAACCTCTAAGTGACACGTGGGGGTTCCCTTTGCAGCAGATGTACATTTATACACTGAGATCATAGCCCACTGCTCGGTTACTTGGCAATGTGAGCAGCTGTGTAGGTTTGCCAAGTCGATGCGTGCAAGTAGCGTTAAGGTCACGAGATAATGTTTTGTGATTGTAAAAAATATTAGTTTACAGCTCTCTATTCATCCAGCGCTGGACGTTGGCCTATCCATGCATTTTGGATGAACGGTTTGTTTGATAGGCTCCGGCTCACCGCGACCCTGTTGCAGGATTAAGCGGTTTCTGACAATTTATGGATGGATGGCTTTCTTAGTCTTAGAATGTAGATACCACGGCATACGCTTTCACTAGTGCAATGTCGTTTTCGCGTCCCCCAAAATAAACGAATAATTGTCAGATAGCAATGCGTCATCCATGAGTGTTCATTCTTTTCAAGAATTTTTCAAAGCACGGGTCATGGCACGGCTGTGTTGACTGAAGCCTACTCACTCCAAATCCACGTTGAAGCCCTGCTCTTCGTGAATGTGTACGCATCATCCAACGTATTGATGGCGGTTTCCACGGCTCGATTCATGATGGTTGCTTTTCAAAGCTGTTCTATCGGGATAGCAGTGTCGAGCGCTTTCTCTCACGTTTCCCCTCCCACGCTGGAGGCAGCTTCAGGCGTTGAGTGCCCGGCTAAGTGCGTTCTGCTTCTAGATATCCCGTGTCCACGTGATATCTAACAGAGGGTAGGACATTCATTAAGTTTACCGGTCGGTTCCTGTTAATTTCAAAAGTGGCTACCTGGTCTGTCTGCCTTTTGTTTACACCTCCTGTGGCCGTGTTCTTATTCGTGCAAACATTGCCTTTCTTTCTGCCTGTGTTATTTCAAAGGGGGGGTGAAAGCCTTTAGCGATTGTTCAACGCAATTTATTCATAGCCAGCAAAAGTCGCGATGCTACACCCACAGCAACTCAACACATTCGCCAATAATACTGCCTTAAAATAGACATGTGTGCATATCAGAGGCGACGTTTCGTAAACAAGCCCCAGTGCATGGCACCAACTGCAGGATAGCAGACATGTTCCGCGAATAGCGATGCCACCTGTTCCTGTGTTTCCTTAGGATGCCCCCTTTTTTGCAGTAGCTGCTATCCTGGGAATTCTGGAAATCTTCCCAGGGACATTAAAAGTCCTGTTTTCTTCTTCTTTGCGATTCTTCGAAGCACGATGGCTAGCTTCTGGACATCGTCGTCTTTCAGCTTGGCTTCTGTCAGTTGCGTACTATACTAAGACACCACTCGAGACAATGCATTGGCCGTGCAGCTGTAGCTTCAACTCGGTCGTGCGATCCGCATCGTGTCATGAATGAAGCAATCTTGAGTTACATTGTGCGCTTAACATCGCCGGACACCCCGGTTTCCTCCCACAGTCCAATTACATGCTGCTGCATAGGTTAATTGTCCTGACTAAATTGCCCCCGGTGCGCTGTGATGGACTGGCGTCCCATCATGGTTATAGCCCTGCCTTGCGCCCTGTGTCTGCCAGGATAGGTTCCGTATCATCGCTTAAGCGGTTTCTGATAACGATGATGATACTGGTTGGGGGGGGATTGACTCATTCCATCATTCCTCCACGTTCGTTAAAACGACTAACACTTTGTGAGCAAGTCAGCAGTTGTACTATGTACACACCCCCACCATGGGAATGTGGCATTCCCACGACTAGCTCAGGGCTGTAAGCAGTAGCTGCTCATCTAGATGCTCGGACATCACTGTGACTGGAACAGAAATGCTGCAAATGATGTCCAACAACGAGAACCGGTTAAACCTGGGTTGACCGATTGTCCTCCAAACCCCCTTCCTCCACCTATCCCAATCCTGGCCACCGTCGAGGGGGGTGAGAGCCATTCTTTTCATACCAACAACAACAGAAGGTTTCCCACCCACAGGGACGCTGACCGACGGGGGTCCATTCTATGAATACAGAGCTGATCACGAAGCCATTCTCAAACACACACACACACACAGCGTGATCGCGCTGTGATCACTGACAAGTAATACTTGCTATTACCTGCAAATTCTACCAAACACTTCGAAGCCAAGATGCTGAAAGAAGCTCAACAGATGCCAGAAGCCCCTCAGTCTGGAGCAAGAAGAGAGGCCAATGCCCGCCCGCCTTTAAGGCCAGCTCTGACTATTATATCTCTAAATGTTGAAGGGCTGTCTGCAACTAAAGAAGAACTTGTTGCAGTGGGAGGCTGTCACATAACCATCACGCTTCGAAGAATCTAATCGAATTCGAAGGGCTGTGGAGGGAACGGCATGTCAACAACATCAAGACAGATTAACTGAGAGTCAAGCAACAGCGATACATTATAGGACATAGGACATACAGACAGCGGAAAAAATTATAATAATTTTCCCATTGCGATGGGGACAAAAAAACAAAAACAAATTATAGGTTGCTTATTCAACATTGAGACGGAACGAGTGCAACATTTGCAACATTTCAGCCCCGTGGCGATATCATCGCACACACGTTGCCACAGTGAGCACCAAACTCACGGTGAACTCCGGGTTCCGTCCTCTCTGCATTACTCTTTTGAACGGCAGCCCACCGGCAATGACTGTTCTTTACGTGCCGCCGTACCGCTTCCTCCATCCATCCATTATCAGAAACCGCTTATTCCTATACAGGGTTGCGATGAGCCGGAGCCGATCCCGGCAGACACAGGGAGCAAGGCAGGGCTATCCCGGGGATGGCACGCTAGTCCATCACAGGGCACTGAGGGCAATAAAACCTACGCTGCAGCAGCATGTAAACAACGCCGGGGTCTGAGAGGAACGGTATTTCGATTCTCTGTATGTCCTGTACATATGGTAGCGTTGACACATAAAGTTGAATTGAATGTCCTTCGACTGTGAGAGGTAACCGGAGTGCCCGCAGAAAACCCACGCGGACACGGCGAGAACACGCAAACTCAACAGAGAAAGGCACCCGAGCCGCGATTCGAACCTCGGTTCTTCTTGCTGTGAAGCGTCAGCGCGACGTACCATTTCCTCTGGTTGTTATTGCGTTGACGCACATTGTCAGCGCCGTTGTCGACATTGTGGTCAATGCTTCTTCTTTGCGATTCTTCGAAGCACGATGGTCAGCCTCTGGACATCGTTGACTTTCAGCTCGGCCTCGAAGTGTTTGGTAGAATTCGCAGGCAATACCAAGTACTACCTGACGGGGATCGCGACGTGAACGCTTCTACCTTGACCCCCGTGGTCAATGCTAAGCGTGACGTTTGTGTGGTACCTGGGTTGACGAAGGTGTGCAAGTGGAATCGTTAAAGTGTGAGGAGCTGAGAGTCATATTGATGTGACTACGTGCAGTGAAATGAATGCCAGACACCGGCACACAATTCTAGATTATGTGTCTGCCGGGATAGGCTCCGGCTCACTGCAACCCTGTACAGTGTACAGGATTAAGCGGTTTCTGAAAATGGATGGGTGGATGTTTTTCAATCCAACAATTACAAGGATGACACAATAGTAAACGGCATTATTAGTATCCGCTTAATCCTGCAGAGTGTCGCGGGGTGGGGCTTGGAGGGCGCAGAGCCTATCTTGGCAGACACAGGGCGCATGGCAGGGCTATGCTCAGGATGGGACGACAGTCAATTGCAGGGAACCTGAGGCAATTTACTCAGGAAGACAATTAACCTAGGCGGCGGCGGCGGAGGCAGCATCTCTTTGGACTATGGGAGAAAACCGAAGTATCCGGCGAAAACCAACGCAAACACGGGCAGAACACGCAAACTAAACACAGAAATGCACCCGAGCCGAGAATGGAACCCAAGTATTTCTTGCTGTGAGGCGTCAGCGCTACCCGCTAGAACACCGTGCCGCCCCAACAAGATTTTAACAAATTTATGTCATACTGCAGCAACCTAAGAATGAAATGTGTCCGAGAGGACATCTAGCTAGGAGATGGAGTGATCAAATCAGTTTATGTGCAGGTTGTAAGATGGCTTGCAGCTGCTGATTAATCATTCAATTTCGAAGTTATAAATTCGAAGAGAGAACGACTCAGAGGCGTGAGGAAACCGTAGAGAGGCGCTAACATTTTGCCCATATATTACGATGTTATCGGCCAATTAATTAATGAGTGGTTTTTTTTTAAGTGTAGGAGGAAACCCACGCAGAACAGGGGGGCGAACGCACAAACTTCACACAGAAAGGCGCCCGAGGCGGGAATCGAACCGCCTCGGGCAAAACCATTTCGCCACAAACCTTGCTCTCATCGAGCTGAGTGACTCAAACTCTTTGTGATAAAATAATGATGTTAATACGCCCTTCTGAGCGATCTGGATTTTTTGTTTTTATTATACTTGAGGAGTAACTTTCACAAACTCCCATTTGCTTATTGGTTCAATTAATAACGCACGATGAACCGCGCGTATTTCACCCCTAAACTTAGTCTTGAGGCACTGTAACGATCGAACGCGTCGTGACTCACGGCGAATATGATGACCATCTAGGGTTGAGGATCTGGCGCAAGGAGGCTTTGAATTACATCTTGCGACAGTCGGTCATTACAAAGGAAGGAACACATGAAGGGCTGACAGTTTTGACCCTGACTGAGACACACAAGTGTCTTCTTCATAAATTGTGCACAAATTGTGCATTAACTCCGTGCGGATGCAGGCTCATTTTCAGCATTGACAGGGCAGGGCGGAGGAGGGGGGCATTTCAGACATTTTCCAGCCTCTCCCTCCCTTCGAACCGTTTACTCCACATGCCCTTTTGTGGATGCCTTTCTGCAACGGGAGCATACGGAGGGGTAGACCGGTCGGTCGGTCGCTCTGGGTGTGGGAGTGCCGCCAGGCCTTGGGTTGTTGTGGGGAGGCTCAGAGAGGACCCCCGGAGGTGTTGGGGGATTCATGGTCTGCAGACGGGAGCAGACGTGGACGGGATGGCGAGTCGCCGCTGCCTGGATCTTCTTCTTCTTTGCGATTCTTCGAAGCGCGATGTTAAATTACAGTTTCCCATTTTCT
>JAZEWU010000027.1:4873281-4904955 GCA_036362915.1 Geotria australis | reverse complement strand
GCCATTAATAATAGTAAGGTCCAAATAGAAACTCAAGAAGCCCCATCTCATTAGCATAAATGAACTTCCGGTTCCGTGGCGTGAACGGATCCCGCCGCCAGCTGCGAGCAGCACGCGGTGGGCAAGTAGTCCCGTACACTAGTCAGCATAGTACGGTCACCAGATCTTGAAGTAAGTAACCGCCCGTAATCGCTCGAGCGGCCGTACGATTTAATCGCAATCACACTTTATTTCTCGTTCGCGCAGCACGTCTCTCTGGTTTTTTTCCTCAACAACGCCGGTGTATCCGTGCGCGCTCCTCCCAGGTCCTACCGCCATTTTGAAGTAGTGGCGGTGGTGACTCCCGATACAGCCTGAAGGCCTCGGCGAGACCAGACGTCAACTAAACGTTTCGCAAGTGTAACCTCCCCCCCAACCTCCGTACGGTTAATCGAGGTAGAACACACACACACAGGCGCGCGCAAAGAAGGACATCGTTCGCGGGAGGGCAGCCATGACGCAGTATCTCCCTCCCAACCTCCTTGCGCTGTTCGCGCCTCGCGACCCGGTGCCGTTCTTGCCTCCGCTCGCCAAGCTCCCTCACGAGAAGGTGCATCGCCAGCCCTACTCCGGCATCGCTGTCTACGTGCATCTCTTCGAGGTGAGGGGAGGAAGCAGCGGCGCAAGACGATGGATGTTGTGACGAGAGCGCGTTCTCCCCCCCATTAGTCGCACGTGTGTGTTGGGTTCATTCAATGGAGGATGCTGGTATCCGTCTGGAAGTTATGGTTTAACCCCCCGTGTTGCCCGGCTGGAATCACCCGGGTGTGGTACCTTATTCCTGTCTTCGGTGTGGTAGGTTCGCGGTTTTAGTTTCAAGCCACGTGTGCGGTTGCGAACCGCTGCAGTAGTTTCCTGTCCTGACTAGGTCCGCCAACAGTACCGTGCAGAAAGTGTTCTTTCCAATTCTTCTTCTTTGCGATTCTTCGAAGCGCGATGGTCAGCTTCAGGACATCGTTTGTCTTCCAGCTCGGCTTCGAAGTGTTTGGTAGAATTTGCAGGTAATACCAAGTATTACTTGACAGGGATCGCGACGTGAACGCTTCTACCTTGACCCCTTCTTTCCAATTGTTAGAGCGCCTTGCATATGGGAGGTGAAAGTGCTGTGGCGAGTAGAATTGGCCAAACATCACAATACAATACCATCCTTAAAAGAGTGTTGGGACTCGGTAGAGCTTTTCAGGATAATAGCCTTCTTAAGAGAGTTATAAGCAAAGTCCTAGGACTGTAGTGTGGAATATTCTTTGAAAAAATAAGTCCTGGAAATAAAGCTAAGTGAAGCTTGCTTCCAAGAATAAATTGTGTAAATTAAACAACTAAAATATCTTAAGACTGAACAGGGTTGGAAGGGATCAAGTGCACCACAGTTAGCGGTATGGCTTCCTGCTGCTTGTGCCTTAAAAGTGCTGCTAATGTTGAAAATAATGGTCTCCAAGATTGTTTTGTTACTTGAGTGCATTGAATAAAGACATTGCGATGTGTGCGTTTTTCTAAATAGAGAATCATTCTCAACACTGCCTACCTTATATTGTCTCAAAATACCTGTTAACAAAACACTAATGGTAGCATGAAATAAGATCAAGACATGGCGATCCAGTTGGTTACTGCAAGATTTCCACTAATATTGCTGTAGAATTTACACTTAATGGGAAGAACATTAACTAAGAAGTAGCTACACCTTTAGCAGTGTGACTGGGACTCGGAAACATGTCTAAATGCAATAAGCTGAAAAGTGCATGTAGATTGTGTTATTGGTTAATGCCTAAAATTCTATTTTAAGAAGCGCGCATAGGTCGTGGAACAAACAATTTGGATACTTAATGTCACGGCTTAGAAAACTGGAATGGGTGGGAACCTTGCTAGTAGATAGTGGCATATGGATAACACTGAAGGAAAGGCATACTAGAGAATATACCCTTGAGGACAGCCACTTTGCATATTGCGCAGTGAGATAATTTACAGCAATGAGAAGGATTGTGGCATTCCATGACTGAGGGATGGCAATAGTGTATAGAGGCCTCTAAGGGATTTGGCTTGGCAAGTAGCTCTGAAAAGGGAGTTCACTGCCAAACTTCTTGCACGAAAATCAGTCTTTCGTATGTGTTCTATAGGTTAAGTGAATTCAGCGCATTTGTGCACTGCTGCCAGCTTCGTGTAACCAAGAGGATGTAAGTTGTGTGTGTGACCAAACTAAACTAAAATGTATGTTTCACTCTTTCTGTGCAGGATCCCAAAGATGCACCACCCCCAACCAGAGCCGAGACGAAAGAAGAGCGCATGGAGAGGAAGGTGTGTTCTTATTATTCATTCTTATTGTGAAATAAATGATTTATTCGGGGTAAAATTGCAGTAATGCTATTGTGATAGTGTGTTACCTTAATATTTTTATTATTGCTATATTGAGGCATTTTACATTGTCAACGTTTGTTTCAACCTGTGGTATTTACGATCATGCAAAAAAGGTTGGTGATTTGATTTAGCACTTACCATGCAATTAATCCGAATGAACACTTGTGTTTTTAGAGACGCGAAAAGATTGAAAAGCGGGCTCAAGAGATTGAAGAAGAGCTGAAATTCTGTGAGTGTTATACATGTCTCGGTTACGTTTATTATGAATAATTGTTTATTACCATCCTAAATAAAAATGATTTTTGTGGATCAATGACTGCTTTGGCCAAGCAACTTGGTCACATTACAGTAAAGCTGTTATTTTGAAGTACTGTTCGTGAACTATTAACGAGAGACTTGACATCAAGGACATATGCGGATAATAAGACCAATTTTCAGCAACTTCTGGGCGACAGGTAACAGGAGTCATGCCATATGACCACTTCAAGTGTGTGGTCCTATGGCAATAATGTTAATTACAGATAATAGTGTGGCTCAAAGGAGTTACGCTAATGATGTACGGCAAACAACTGTTTACTTGAAATGTAACATTGGCTTATATTTTTAATTTCAGGGGATGCTCACACGGACACAAATGTCCAGGGAGATGCGTTCAAGACCCTGTTTGTTGCACGTATCGTAAGTACATTAAAACACGTCTATCTTGTTGTTTAATGTATAACCATTCACATATTGCTGCAGAGAGGAATGTAATGCATTGCACTTTTGTGGTACTTAATGATGTACATATATGACATTAACCATTTGATTGTTTTGTCATCTATTTGCAGAACTACGACACTTCAGAATCAAAGCTGCGGCGAGAGTTTGAGGTGTATGGACCCATCCGAAGGGTAAGTTAACTTTAGCCATCATCAGATGTTTACTACCAGCCCTAAAATTCTGCTCCACCATTGGGGGGGCAACCGGCCAACCCTTGTGAACCTGGAAACTGGCCGATTAAAGCAGCAACAACAGTAATGATGGTCACATTTTAGAAAACCAGGAATGGCCTAATAAAATGAGTATTTTCTTCCACCTACAGATCACCATGATTTACAACAAGGTGTCTGGAAAGCCTCGTGGATATGCCTTCATTGAGTATGAACATGAGCGTGACATGCACTGTAAGTACCATATGGACGAGGCTTGTCTGAGATGCGCAAGCGCACTTACAATACCATTTTGCATGTGTGTATTGTGATGACTTACCTATGCTGAGTAGTACCTATGCACTTTTAATAATTATAGACTTTTTTAGGTACCAGATTTGTATTCATTTACAGGTTTCCATGCTCTCCGCAGGTAAGTTATTGAAGTGAATCCCACGCTGTGGGATACAATGAAATGCCATTGTCTTGTGATAATATAACGATAGAGACTTTGCAAAATAAAAGTAATGATCTGCCGATTCATGTGTGCTTAGTTGAGTAACTTTGTTTGGCTCCTGACCTAGATGTTAATTTTCTGTTATTTCTGTTGTCACTGCAGCCACCATTGTGATGGCAATGGTCACTGCTGGCTTGCAGCTGATGCTAGTGCTGCCCACATCTCGTTGTGTGGTTGGTATATGGGTTTGTATGATGGTAAGACCTGTCTCCACCACAAAGGTTAAAAAAGGCAGGCGTAGATTGGCACTTTACCAACCAATTGGCTCCTAATATTTGTAAGCCATCATTGAGCTAACGTAGAAGTTGAAAAGCTGTTTGTTTTAAAGCCTTGGGCGTGGAGTCTCCTTTTATATCAGCTATAATTTTTGTATCTACAAAATTTATAGTGTTGGAAAGTCTAACTGCAGGTCATAAAGCTGATGTTTTTCCAGTGAATGGAAGTGTTTTGGGTATAAAGCAGTTAAAAAACTAGAACTGGATTTTTGGTTTTAGTCTGGCTGGATAGTTCAGACGAGGACATCTGTAAGCCTTAATAATAATAATAATAATTCAATTTATATAGCGCCTTTCACCCGAGGGTCACAAAGCGCTGCACAAGGGCCGCGAAGAGGAGGGCATGTCAACAACGAAAGACAAAACAATAAAAACCAAAGCAACAGAAAATAAATGATTAAGGCTACTTTGAATATACTAAAAGGTTGTGAAACTGCTTTGGGAAAGGTTTTATTGAGAGTTTAACATTGCAGGCCTGTGAGTTGGCTAAGGGTTGGTTTTAAATGGTTAGCGTTTTGCAGTTTTTGGTTAAAAGCTGACAGAATTAAGGACATTTTTAAATATACATATTTAGGGTTATTTCTGAAAGTGTAGGCTAGTTTTGTGGTTTTGGATGCTGAAATAAGGATTTCAGCCACAGGGTATAGTTTTGCCATACTTTATAATACACAACGGTCTCGCACATAATATAATCTATAACTTCACAGCTCACATTTTTGTAACATTCAATATACAATGGTCCATGCAAAATCCCTCAAACATGATAATTGCACATGTTTGCGCACGAGTTTTTTTCTCTCACATAATTCCACGTCACAATAAATAGCTAACACTTCATATTTCAGAAACATTGGCTGATTAAATACACACTTGCTAAAGCAAACTTGGCAAACACTACTGAGAAACACTAGACACTGAAACACAAACTTTCAGGTAAGGTCGGGTAGGTATAGAACGTGGCGGCAAACTTCGACGTGTCCCGAAGATTGTTGAAAGGCCCGAAATTGAACTCGGCAAGATAGCGGATCTGCAGGCTCTGTTTGTTGTAAGTAAACGAAGGTAAATCGACTTCGTTTAGCCTTCTTGTATTAATGTGCTTTCATTTATTTTGTTTTAGGCTAACAGAGTGGATGGAAGTATGTTTACAGTGTTTCCCCACTGCAAACTGAAACCAAAAAACCTAATCTCTTAAATGCATACAATTGCAAAAATAAGAGATTTTTTTCCCTCTTTTGGCACATGAAGTATTGCTAAACTTAGCCTAATTGCTTTTCGGCCAGCAACAGAGTAGTGTGGGAAACGCTGCATTTTGTTGCGGTGGTTGTGCTGTAAGTAAAGCCACCATTACGTGGCTATGTGGTGTGAGTGTGGTCTCCACGTGCGCAATTTTGTGTACCTAACGTAACTTTTTTCAACAGAACGAAGGTGAACATTGTTTAAACGTTTTGTGTACACGCAACCCAATTTTGTTCCTGCAGTCGCCATCTGGAATTTCATGAAGATCTGTCATCAGAACAACTAATCGTTGCAAAAAATCTAAAGTTTATGTTTATTCTTTGCTCATTTTTTTTGCAATGCCCTCATTTTTGTGGGCAATGGTTTTGTTTTAGCTGCGTACAAACATGCCGACGGCAAGAAGATCGATGGAAAACGAGTTCTGGTGGATGTTGAGAGAGCTCGCACTGTGAAGGGATGGCGCCCCCGTAGACTTGGTAAGTAGCTTTTTGTGTTAAACTTGTCATTTACACTTGAAGCAATTCACATGGGGTGATCAAGATCATTTAGAGAAAAGTGCTGCTACAAAACACCCCAAATTCATAAAAGTGGTGGTGGTTTAATTTGGAAAAATATTTCAGCACTGCACTTGAGGATTTGTAGTTTACAACCCAAATGCTGATACCTCGGCATTCAACTCTAGTGTCTGATAATTTTTCCTAAGTCTTTTTTGGGTTGACATGTCATGTTCCATATTGCACTTCTGTGAAGATGCTAGTCAGCAAGTGCATTTTGGAATGTGACATGTTGACTCAAGTCATCAGCTTTAACACGGGGGAGATGTTGATCGGAATTATGAATGAGGCCTGCAGCTTGGTGTAAACCAAGGATGTTTTCAGGGATTCTGAAAAAAAAGGATTAAATTTTGATTTTAATTAGATTAAATATCCAGGTGTTACTGTGTTTTTGATGATGCGGTGAATTTTGTCTTCAGGTGGTGGCCTTGGTGGCACCCGCAGAGGCGGCTCGGATGTCAATATTAAGCACTCTGGTCGAGATGATATGCGCCACAGTGAAGAAGGAGGGTAAATGCACCATTTTTACTTTACTAACAATTTCCCTAGAGATTACTTTCCTTTGAACCTGATTTATATGTAGGGTTACTATAACTACATACCTTTAAAATATCTAATGCTAGCCTTCGATTATTTATTATTGGTTATTGATGTAAATATAAAAGACGTTTAGAATTATTGTAAAAAAAAAAATACGAGCCGTTCATAATTAATTCCGACCGAAAATGTTTTTCGACAGCACAAGAGAACGCGGCGATCGCGGAGAGCGCGAACGGAGGGAGAGGAGCCACGAACGGGTTCGCGAGCGCGACGGAGAGAGGGAACGTCCGGAGAAGGGCAACACTCGGGAGCGTGATTCCGCGCGCGAGAGGGAGCGCGAAGTTCCCCGCGAGCGAGACGCGGCGCGCGACCGCGGCGGCGGCGGCGGGGGCGCCGGCAGCGCCGGCGGCGGGGAACGCGACAGGGACAGGGATCGGGAGCGCCGGCGCAGGTCCCGTAGCGGGGCTCGCGAGGGTCGGGAAGAGCGCAGCAAGGATCGCGATCGTAAGAGACGCAGCCGCAGTCGGGACAGGAAGCGCGAGGAGAGAGCGGAGGGCGACGGGGGCGCGGAGGAAGGCCACGCCGGCGATTTACCGCACGAGGGGGCGGACAACAAGGAGAATTTGGCAGACGCCGTCGAGGTCAAGGCGGAGAGCGTAGGCGAGGAGGGCGGCGGGGGGCGGGAGCGCGACAGGGAGCGGGAGCGCGGCGACAAGGAGCGCGACAGGGATCGCGAGCGCGGCGAGAAGGGTCGCGATCGGGAGCGCGAGCGCGATCGCGAGCGGAAGCGCGGTCACAAGGACAAGGAGCGGGACCGCGAGCGGGAGCGCGACCGCGGCGACCGCGGCGACCGCGAGCGTCGGCGCGACAGGGATCGGGGGGATCGCGAGCACCGGCGCGAGCGCGACCGCGACCGGGCCAAGGACGTCAAAGAGGAGAACGGTCAGGCAGCCGTGAGTGGCGCTCCCGAAGCGTACCCAGCGGAGCAAAACGACGAGTCCATGCAGTCCGAGCCAGCTAACGAGGCGTCGCAGGATGGCTACCAGCAGGTGGATCAGTTCATGACCGAGAATTACTAGAACGACAGCATCGTCGAAAGCAATATATAGCAAGTGATAAGATTCCAAAACAAGTGTCACATTTGTGATGGTTATACCTTAATGTCATGGGTGTGCCAATAATTCAGACGTGCTTGTTATGTTCAGGAGTAATGCATATTGTTTTACTCTACATAGAGGTACAAGTAAGTTAGACGATGTCTTTTTGAAATAAGTTCATGAGGAAATGTAAATGTTACATTGGCTAGTTTTTTTGTTTTGACTTTGTCTTGTCAGTATGCAATGATAAATGCTTTTTGGTGTATTTGATTTTTTTTCATTTCTGGATTAGTATTTTCAATAAAAGCTCACGCAAAAATGTTCTCCTGTATTTGATTAAATTAGTTGGTAGATGCTTGTGATGCATAGAAAGTAAAACTGTTAAAAGTTAATGAGTTCATTGCTGTTCTGCAGAATGCTACAGCTGTAATAAACTGATGAAAATTGTGGTTCCTGTGTGGCACTTATAACAGTGCAATGGCACTTACTGCATTTGCACAAACACTGCCATTCCCGTTATTGTCGCTAAATACTTAAGAACAAAAGTCCGTTGGAAAGCATCTCAGCATTCATGTATGGGATTTTTCTTGATTTTGAATTTTTGTAAATGTCAACAGATGCGAGCATGAGGGTTTTCCGACACTTTTAAACACTGGTCTAAATACTAAAGTCCACATCCCCCCCCTGAACAGCTGTTGTGTTAAACCGTTAAAAAGATCAAATGTCTCATTCATACACTAGCATCTGTTCCAACCATCAATGTTGTCAGTGGGTTGTGTGGCGACCAACACCACCTCGTCCCCTATTGCTGATTAGATCAGCATTCACTGTCAACCCATTACCGGTTACTTTTCCAGTTAAACAGAATGCGGTGTTTGTTTTAAATAGTGATGTTCCATGTCGAACAAAACCTGGTTTTGACTTAACAGCCTGTAATGTCCACTGCTGGGCAAAAGTCTTGCCCATTTCTATATCCTAATCTCATTTTTCTTGTCCAGCAAGTGGACTTTGTTGTGATTTCATCTCTGCCATTTCTGTGCATCAATCATCGGTTCTCGTGATGTGGCCTGCCCGTTTGCACTTAATTTGTTTTGCGTTGGCACTTATATTTACTCTGATCATTTAATATGTTAAATACACTCAGTTGATATTTTGGGTCATGAAAAAAAGCATGCAATCGAATCCCATAATTTCAATCGATTGATGAAAACATGCAAGTTGGTTTTCAGGAAAAAGACGTGTCGAAGCAAGGAATCAACGGTACAGTGCAGGGATGCAACATTTATATAAAGATGGCCTGTGTGGACACTTTATTGCAATACATTTGGCTTTGATGCCCGGCCAATTCTTAATGGGTTTCATCATCGTATTTATCCTGGAAATCTTGAGGCACTAATCCCACATCTTTTTAGTTTTAATCGTGCAAATAGAAACACCGCTAGTGAATGCATGTCCAGCATTACAAAAAATATATCCTGTAATATGATAATCTAGCGAAAAGCAAATACATTATTATTTGTAAACGGTCATCAGTGCTGGGATGACGCAGTGATGCCGTGGTTAGCACATTGCGCTGAACCCAGCGATCTAACTTTAATTCCTGGCTATGGCCAACATCAGTGGCAAGTGACATCTGAACCAGTTTTGGGTGCCCGTTTCCCCGAAGTGCACTAATGAGCGTGATAAAGTATGTTCAAACAATCCCCATGACTGAGAAAACATGGGGAAGCCTCCATCCATTAACAGGTTTTCCTGCTTTCGGCTTTAAAACCACACTGCATGAGAGTTGAATTACTCAATTACTTAATTCCCTGATGGGGTGACGTTAATCAGTGTTCAGCACCAGACAATCTAGATTTTTATGCTATCCAAACATTAAATCCACCAGCTTCAATGGTTCTATGTTTATATTTAAATAAACAATGTTTTTTCGATGTTCCTGGTCTGTTCTTGGTCTTAAGTATAGATACTATTATAAAATAATCTGAATGTCTCCGTGCTTGTCAGATTTCGGAAATTAAGTAGGTTTTATGCTGGGTAGTGCTTAGATGTGCGATGCAAAAAAAGATTTGTATAGGCTGCTGTGGGCTACGTTGTCAGCAGTGCAGACACCCATTGTAATGTACAATACTGTACTCATTTCCAACATTTTCTCCCCACCTTCAAGCTGCAATGACCAGCGTGGTGAAGTATAGTCAAACAAATCCCACGACTTCCATGGGAGGCTTCATGAGAATGGATATTAACGCAGTCATCGTCTGTTGGGTTTTGTTAAACGTAACTGTTTAGCGTTATCATTAAAATCAGTTTAAAAACATTTTTCTAAGAGACGAAAAGTGGGTGGGTTCATATAATTATTTTTAAATAGGGTTATCAGTAACAAAAAACGCATCTCAAAACGCGGCCACTCTTTCATGTGTAAGCGCAATACATTGTGTCTGCATGTGCCTAATGGCCCTAGATTACATAATCTTGCTTCTGGCTCACATATATTTGCTATAATTGTTACAGATAATACATAAGCGCAAATGGGTTTGGGTAGGACACGTCGCAAGAAGGGTCGATAGCCGGTGGTCTAGACACATATAACAACGGAGTGGCATCCAAAAGAGGGAACACGCATAGGCAGATGGAGCCATGAAATCAGCACTTGTGCTGGATCCCAGATCGATCTGCAGGACCGTGAGATAGAGAGATAGATGTTTATTATTACAGCAGCAGTAAAATATCCAGTGAGCTTGCAAGCTTTTTACAGAATTCCTGCGACACAACAAACACGCAAATTTACAAAAATAAATAAAAATATTAAAATTACAAATTAACCAAACAAACAAAATACCATTTACATGCAGCAATACACATTGCACGTGAGAGATGGCAACGTTTTTGGGTGCCCTTCATCCAGCAGCTGATAGACCATGAATTATTATGATTGCAACAAATGTCATACCATAGGCTAACGGCACGCATGCTGTGGGCACCGTGTGTGCTGTTTGTAGAAAAAAAACCCAGGCATGAGAAGATGAACAGCCCGTTTGTTAATCCACTGCTGGATGGATACGCTATTAACGTGCGTTGCATTATAACAGGCAATGTAGTCGATGCAAAAATGCAAATGGCATGATGTTGACATGCAACGACAACACGTGGGTTTTCTAACATGCACGTTTACAATGATAACAACAACCACAGCCCATTGCTGGTCAACCACCTGATGAGTACCTTCCCACGCCGTTGCAAGTCGTGGGGGGGGGGGGGAGGATTATTTGACCATACTTCACCAGGCAGGTCGTCGATCAGTGGCTCGTAAACAGCAGCGAATCCGTGCAATGTGTAAACATCTTCAGGAATGAATGGGTGCCACGCCTTCGCGTTGCATTCCCAGCCCTCGTGCTGCAATTTGACTCGGAGGTCTAACGAGGGCGCCTGTTCACGCTTGTGCTGCTACGATGGTGTGTTGTTGGAAAGATCGGGAGGACGAGGAGGAGGGTGGCTTGGGTGGGTGAGGGTGGTTGTAAAAACCCGCGCAACTGGGGAGAGAGCTAACGAGTGAGAGAGGGAGAAAAAGACATAGCGCCATCTTCTCGTGGTCCGTCGAAGCGTGTGTGTGTGTGAGAGAGCGCGTCTCATCATCTCTCCATCCTCCGTCTCCGCCGCTCTCATCTCATTCCCTGCACGTCTCACCAGGTTCAGCAACAGCAGCATCGACAATGGGCGTCAAAGGCTGTATGAAATGCGTCAAATACCTTCTCTTTGTCTTTAACTTCGTCTTTTGGGTGAGTTGTGCCTCTTTTGGTGGGTTTTTTGACCTCATTGCTTTTTTTACGGCGGGGGGACATCTGTCCAGCAGTGGCTTGATACTGGCTGCTGCCGATGATGAATGAAAGAATGCAAGCTGTGTTACTTAGACGTGTGATGCTGTGTCTTTTGCATTCGTTGTGGATTGTGTGTACACAAATCGTAAAAGCAGCAGCAGTGTTGGTAGTGGCGGTGCAGGAATTGCTTTACCTCCACGGTTCACATTACAGCCATTCGTACGGACGTACACCGTATATGCATCACTCCACTGCTGGATGAGGGCCTCTCGACCCCGTGTGGGCTATTTGACCATACTTCACCACGCTGGTTTCGTAAGCCCGGTGTTTGTTTTAATCAACGCTGCAGACGTCTAGATTAGATTTTTGACTGCGTGTGTGCATGCATAATGAATATAATACCGCTTAGAGAATTTGACTATTGTGGCTTGTTTATTATTTGAATTGAACGCATCGGACACGTTTGATTGCACGGTGCTCGTGTTAAAAAGCAAACCTGTACGTGGTGCTGTTGCTGTGTTGTAACGCGTGTAAGTAATTGGTAAGATCCCGTTAGGAATTTAGGGCGTGGGACACGAGGCAGAGGGAATTTAACGGCGCTTATTTAAGACTGGGTCACACCTGAACCACACATTCTGCCACGCAACATGATTAGGTACATAGCACTAATTTAATTTGCGCATTCAGTACGGTGGCACAGTGTGTAATACCCTATTGCTGCCTCACAGCAAGATTCTCTAGGGTTCGAAACCCGGCTCGGGTTGGCCTTTCTGTGTGGAGTTTGCTTGTTCCCTCCCCGTGTCCGCGTGGGTTTTCGCCGGGTACTCCGGTTTCCTCCCACCGTGCAAAGACATGCTGCCGCCTAGGTTAACGATCTCGCTGACTAAAATTGTCCCCGTTGTCCTGAGATGTTGTAACTTGCTTACCCCTCCCCGCTGGACAACTATTAAAAAGAAGTACGTAGCTCAACGGTTCATTGCAGCTTACATAACAACTGGCTGTTTTTTTTATAAATTACCTTTGGCTTTTCTTGCGTATCTAACACAAATAGCCTATGAAATTGATTGCTGCAGTTAAAGAAGCCAATTAGATTAAGTTATCCACATCTTGGGAACATGGGAAAATCCTTTAGAAACAATTGCATTACAGTATTAAATACTGTAGTGCATGTACGTTACTGTATACCGTGTAATATATTCAAGCAATTACGTGTTTTTACATGTTTAATGACATGGTTATATAATACTGCACTGTGTATAGAATTGTTACGTAGTCAGTATTTATATAAATAAATGTTTGAATCTGCTTAGCCTTAAGTAATGTTCGGGTCCCTGTCTCGCACAGTTTTAATAATTGTATTAGTATTTTGCTTATACGTTAATTAGCACTGGGGGTGTTTGTGTGCCTTGTCGACCTTCATAGGTGCTCGCTAACGGCACTTTCCCCTACAGTCTGTTTTTGTCATTGTTATTATCAAAATCACCACTCCGATGGAAATAGGTTCAACTTTACCCTCATTATGAACAACCATTTGCCAGTCTGATAAAACACTTCTGCGACACTCTCCCAGTTTACTCAATCGGCGGTGACCATGGCTCCCACGAAGGCCCTGGGAAAACATTTGCTGGCAATTACCCCACGTTTTGTGTAAAAAAAAAAGCTTCTGTAACCAACCCTTTGTCCCTTCAAACGTTGGGGTGAAACAGCGTTCGTTTTGAGAAGTCACAAGTGCCCTTTCTTTTAGCCGTTGCAATGCTATAGTATAAATACATTGTGAGAAGGGGTGTGAGTGATAACAATGTGCCGCTTTCTGAAGGCTAATTGAGTGCTTAACCCTCACTTGTAGCCTACTCTTATGCTCCTAGGAATGCATAACAAAGCATAAATGCAACGTCTGAAATCCATTACAGCATGTGCAAGCCCAGACGCGAAGAATTCGCGACGCCTAATTATAAAACCCCCCTCTTGACCATTTATTTGCTCATTGCAAATTCTCTAATGCCGCCAGACCTACAGAGCCACGAGGCATGTCACAACCCTCACTGCACGTGTGCTTCTTCTTTGCGATTCTTCGAAGCACGATGGCTAGCTTCTGGACATGGTCGTCTTTCAGCTTGGCTTCGAAGTGTTCATAAGCGTTGTGATGCTCCGAGGAAGCCCCTGGGTGGTTTGTGGAGCGAGAGAAGTTAAAGGTACAGCCCCTGCATTTGCTTGCTCCCGCCACCTGCTGGCAGAATGGTTTCCCAACTAAAGAGCCCTTCTCTGGAGCATACATCCCATGCATTGTCAGAAACCGCTCAAATCCTGTACAGGGTCGCGGTGAGCCGGAGTCTATCCCGGCAGGCATAGGGCGCAAGACAGAGATATTCCCCCGGATGGAGCGCCAGTCTATCACACGGCACCGAGACCTGGAGGAGAAGTTCTCAATCTTTTGCACGTCAAGCCCCACTTGGGTCTGTCTCCACGGACCACTGGTGTGGGTCGCGACCCATCGGTTGGAAATGGCAGCTCTAGAGGGTATTTTGAAATGGAAATTCCCAAATTATTCCAGGCCCACGCACCCACAATACGTCACTGCACCCGCTCACAGTGCATGTATGCACAAGTGCGGTTCCACCCGTGCAGTGCTCCAAAGTGGCTCGCGGTTGTTTCAGGACCGTTGCTTAAAATGGACTGTGAGTGGCAGGTCACTTTATTCCACTAACAGTTGTGAGAGGCATTTGACCCCTCTCAATGGTCACACGAGAAGCAGCCTCGGAGAGAGACCGTGTCTGTAATACTATTGTCAGTGGTCTGTAGCGTCTTTTGCTGTTGAAATCCCAAGACGTGTTTTTATACTCCACGTTGGTCTATTATTTTAATTGAAACCCGTCTCTCGGGTACCCTTATTATGTCTTCAGTTATTTGTACTCCACACTTACCACGTTATTAGCTGAGTGCAAGAGCTGTCGGACAGTAGGCGATTGTGTTGAGTGGCTCGTGATAGTTGAAGTCTTATTTGCCAGTATCTGCGGAATTTAGCGTCTGTAAACAAACCAACATAGGTGTAATGTTTAGCGCAAGAGACGAGCGATACATAGGTGGTCCGTTTTACCTCGTGTTTTGGCCTGGCAGCTAAAATCATAATGTCACAAATCGTCCATCTCTGTCTGCTCATTATAAATGGGTTAGTTGATCGGCAGGTCTCGTGGTGTGGGGTAAAGTGTGGGTACTCCCACCTCTTCCAGGAAATTCGACGAGCATGAAAGAGTATGCCAAGACACCCTCGAGTTGAGTTCTCTCTAGAGGGGCTTTTTTGAGCTCGTTTTATTGGAGTCCCTTCTGCCAACAGTGGCGTGAGGAAGCAATTGCATGGCTGCACCCTCACCTTTAAAAAAAACAGTATAATACAAATCTGAAATGCATATTTTGGAATTGTCATCCAGCGCGTTGGCTGAATGACACGATCTTATATAGTACTGAATTGTCATAATTTGTCACCAAAAACTAAAAAGGCTTTGCACACTGTCAATCGATGGAGCCCATTACTCACAACCCCCATTGAAGTGGAGCAGTGGGATTATATTGGTCATAATTATAACCTCACTGAAATGTGCAGTAAATATTGAGTAGTTTTCATTAGGGATGCCCTGCATCTTCGGCTATAAATTATTGATGTTACTATCGTGGCGGGGAAATAAACCGTGTGTCTCTCGGCGCTTCTGTCCCAGCAGACTTTCAGTCTATTGAAGTGCAGATTTTTATCTAGTCTCTGATCTTCCTCGGATTTAAGATGATGCCATAAGAAGTGGTGCGGCTCCTTAGAGTTTGTTGTAGGGTTAAGAGGTTATTGATTATGTCTTGGGTTAGGGCTCATAGGTTATACATTAGGGATGGGGTTAGGATTTAGCTTTGGGCTTAGAGTAAGGGTCACTATTCGAAATTGTGGAGGCAGTAGCCTCTGCCGTGAATTCTATCTCACAATTTAAAGCTGACTTTAAGTGTATTTCACAATTTTCATAATTGCTTCACAAATCAGACGCGGATAAAAATCCATCCACGCGTTCGGAAAGTTGCTTAAGCTGTTTTGCTGTGTGCTGTGCCACTCACCTTATCTGCTGCTTGTGATCTGACGGACAGCTGGCTGGAGGCGCAGTGTTGGGAATCGCCTTGTGGCTGCGCTTCGACTCCCAGACTAAGGACATCTTTGATCTGGAGGGTTCCCCCTCAACCTTCTACACTGGTAAGGGTGGCTCAGTGGTAACATCTGCGCCTCACAGCAAGAAGGTCCCGGGTTCGAATCACGGCTCGGGCGCCTTTTTGTGCTGAGTTTGTGTGTTCTCCCCCTGTTCGGCGTGGTTTTCTTCCGGGTTCTCCGGTTTCCTCCCACAACCTAAATAAAAAAACACTCATCAATTATTTGGCCGATAATATATAGGAAGCAGTGTGTGGCAATATGGCGTCGGCAACACCGCCTGGTTGCCTCCTCCGCCGCTCTGCGCTTTCCTCGCGCCTCTGAGTCGTTCTCTCGTCGAATGAGTACCTTCGACAGTGAATGAATATGTGCGCATTATAAATGTGAACTTATTATTATTGGGTCCAGACTGATCCCACCAACCCTGTTGCCAGAGCAGACGACAGTGAGCACAGTTGTGGTCGTGCGTTCCTGTGTTTCTTTAGATCAAAGCCAGGGATTGTCTCCACACCACCAGTTTTATAATTTTCTGGCATGCTTTGATTTGTGATGGTTCATATGCTACAGCGCCATGCTGTGCCCAGACTGTTGGCAGCGCATCGCACAGACGCACTGGAAGCTTTGTTTGCCTCGTAGAGTGCAGTGTTTCCTCTAAATATGGGTTATGCGAGTGAGGTATGGACTGCAGGGTGGCGCAGTGGACACATCTGCGCCTCACAGAAAGAATGGTCCTGCCCGAGGTGGTTCGATTCCCGCCTTGGGCGCCTTTCTGCGTGGAGTTTGTGTGTTCTCCCACTGTTCTGCGTGGGTTTTATCCGTGAAAGATGGCAGTGGCACGGGGAGTCCTCCATCCAGCAGTGGATTGACCAAGGCTGACGATGGCCCCGCAACGCTTAACTGAACGAAGCACAATCCTGTTGCCTACAGCTTACTGTGACTTACGAATCAATCGTCTTGATTGGGTGATCATGTGACGCATGTTTTTGACTAGATGGGGTGCTCATGATTTGCGTAATTTCTCACGATACACGCATCCGATCACGTACGTTTTAACACATGTTTTTGTGTGTACGCGAATTTGATGCAGATTATATGTTGAGATTACACGTGGGCTAAGGGAGCAAACAAAACTGAAAATGAGGCAGAACAGGTGAATCAAAATAAATGTGAAACACGGAAAAAATACCGCACTCAATCTTTAAATCTACTCTCAGCCCTGAATCGTAACGGGTCATCACAGATCTGTGGGATGTGTTACGCCATCACTTAAAACATGTGAATTGAGAAATTGCACCCAGTTCTATATTCGTATTTTGTGGTTATGTTCTGGAATTACACCAGCGTCATAATACTGTACAGTGTCTACTGAATCCCACTTTAGTGTAATCAATTGATTGATCATTCGGTCGCTTTATTTATAGAGTGATGAAAACCCAGCGAGATAGAATGCTTAGTGAACCACCCGGGTATTACATGTGGACACTTGTTAAACAAAAAACCTCACCCATTGTTTGTCACACATCTTCACCATCTTCAGGCATGATCAGTCCTCACACTTAAACTTTATTTCAGCTGGTCGGGGGCCCATAGAGCTAAGCAATTATCCTACAAGTATGACCACAGTCTAAGTCCACTGGCAATTACAGAACATTGCAGGGGCGGAATGTGCAAACTAACGAGAGCAAACAAACATTATTTACACGAAACATGCCAAAAACGATGTCAAATTGGATAAACAACAGTTTAAATACACTGTTGGATGAAGGCCATTTAAAGCCATTGCGAGCTGCCACGAAACTGGGAAGTACCGATCGACCTGTCACCTGCGCATGAGACGATTTCACGTTGTTCGTTTAATTTAATCGCTCCATCTCCCCGGCGAATGCCCTCTCCAACGCGTTTCGACTCCTTGGCTACCACACCGTCACTACTCCTCATCATCGACCTTCATCATGATAGGGAAATGCCGTGGCAGGAAAACGGTACAAATCGTGGCATGGATATTTCAAACATATATAGCAATAGGGACTCACAACGAGAATTACGTTTAAATGCTTTAGTCCTCTGCGGAACTTGGGATACGTTTCTCCCACTTGATTAAGTTTCAACAGGATTGATTCGAAAGAGGAAGTGGTAATGTGTGGTTCAAAGCAGAATACTAACTTTTTTTTATTGCAACAAATAATTTCAGAACAAACTGTTCCTGCAGGTAGAGTGTGATTATTTTTGAGACGTTGCCGACAATTCTGAGTGTTTACAATGGCAGTAAAATGTTTTCCAAGCGTGAAGACCCGTGCAGTTATGGGCCCGTAAATATCTGTGTGTGATAGCAACAGTGTGGCAGTTGGCACGCCACGCTCGCAGCCAACACCATTGACGATTATCTGAACCAGCCTGGGCTTCCCCCTAGATCGTCTCGGCCTCAAATGAGTACCTCGTGCGAACATCTCGATGCGGGAGACAAAAGTGGCCGGGTGTGGTGCTGGGCACCCACCCGGTCGTGTGCCGTTCGCACTGCCCTTCGTTGGTGCTCGCTGCTAATAAAAGTACAGCCTTGGCTGGTGAACCCAAATCATATGGACAATGTGGGCAATACGGCATGCGCGCTATTAATAATTAACCATACGGTGGTAACCAGCCGTGTTGCTCGACACTATGGAATTTGATCTTGAAGGCTACGAACAAAATGAAAACAGTGTTGTCTTTCACCCTGCAAAGAGCTCTTTGTTTATAAGCTACAAGGGCACGGCCTGCAACTAGTCTTTGGCTGCAAGTAGGCTTTGCGGGGATTGGAGGTGACCCAGTCCCTCACCAATTCTCTCCCCTCTCACCAGAGCATGTTGATGGTTCAGCCACCAACCCCCATCTTGAAAAGAAAAAAACACATTTGACACTAGTGGCGATAATCCTTTTCTCATAAAGAATGCCTAAGACAAGCAAATACGGGCATCCCTCGATATATGAGATGGTTACGTTCGAGGACATTTTTCTGTTGGGTAAATTTGCGTATAACTTAAGTATCCAATAATATTCCTATTATATAAGTCGAGACATGGTCCTATGGAACAAAAAATCTTCACTTTACGATGTAAAAAATATTCAGTTTAATGCGACAAACGTTTTCAAAATACTATGTAGAGTACTATTAATAGTGTATTTGTACACTATTGCACCAGCACACTGTGGAAGTATCAAGCCCTTAGCACTCGTCACTGGTGTTGGCCGTGAGCGGGATTCGAACTCGGGTCGCCAGGTCTGTAGCCCGGCGCGCTAACCACTGAGCCACTCGGTCAGTTGCCTCCTCATCACTCTGCTATCGCTATCATCATGGTTACTCTTCCCATGAACTTCACTAATTGATTCCTCCGCCGGTGAGTAACAACCATGATCGGGTACCGCAGATCGCAACACTTCTGCTTTTTGTCCTTGCACCGTTCGACTTTGGAATCCCCTCTCGTCTCATGTCAAGCTCACTCAATTCGAGAAACAAGCCCTTCATTACGCTTTTACAACTTGATAAGGCCGCTTGTTTGCTGGCTGCTTGATCGTAAATGTGGGCCTTGTGCACTGTGCGCTCAGCAACGCTTAAGAAAAAACCCACAGTATTCTTGGTTGGCCTTTCTGTGTGGAGTTTGCATGTTCTTCCCATGTCCGCGTTGGTTTTCGCCCGGCACTCCGGTTTCCTCCCACAGTCCAAAGACACGCTGCTGCATAGGTTAATTGGCCTGCGGACTAAATTGCCCGTGGTGCCCTGTGATGGACTGGCGTCGCATCCTGGGTATGGCCCTGCCTTGCGCCCTGCGTCTGCCGGGATAGGCTCCGGCTCACCGCAACCCTGCACAGGATTAAGCAGTTTCGGATAATAATGATGATGATGTACGACAAAGTGAGCTCTGCGATGTGTTGTTGTGTTGTGCAATGGTGTCCGACGTTTCGCTGCACGTGCTCGGAGCTTCTTCAGAATCACCGCTGAACAACACGCGGTCAAAACCTGAATACACATAGGAGCGGCGCGGTACGATGTTGAAGCCCTACACGGTAGCACTGTACATACTTGAGCCAAGTGCAGCGGTTGGCGTTTATAACTGCATCTTGCATCATTGAGCAATGATTGGGAACTTTACCAAACGCTGCTTTGCGCTTTGCCTCTGAATAGCCACGCTGTGAAGATGAAAACTGTCACTAAGCAGTCACTAGGGAAGTTATGCAAAGCCAAAGATCCCCCGTATAGTCCAGGTCTGTCGCACTCGTAATTCACAAATTTATCGAAAGTGATTTCTCGACGTGATTATCAACCTCGGACTGGAGTCCCATCCTCGGTGTCCCCCTGCCTTGCGCCCTGTGTCTGCCGGGATAGTCTCCTGCTCACCGCGACCCTGTACGGGATTAACCTAATACGGCCATCGGCTCGATGTGGGGGGGAACACGTCGCTCCTAAACAAAGTCCTGCCGTCATTGTCGTCTCCTCCTACGCGTCGAGTTCCTGAGGGACATGTCACGATGGGCCTCTGACTGTTGCCGGTTAACTTGTTGGCAGACACAATAGGGCCGAGAGAAGGGAGCGTAGGGCTGGAGATGGGAGGGCAGGAGGGCAGTGTTGCCCTGCCAAGCTACGTCTGTGCCGAATACACATGTCTATAGCATCCGCGCCAGCGGAGCGAGCGGCTTAAGAAGAGAACATCAAGACCGATGCGTTTGTTTATGGAGGACGAGGATTTACAGTGCTCAAGCCTTGTGTTTGTGTGCGCGCGGCCTTCGTCAGTGACGTCTCCGATGCTCCGAGTTGTTTGTGTCGGCGAGCGCCGGGTATGGCCTGGCGTCAAGCTCCTGTTTGTTGAGTGTTCCGCCGTGCATTTCAGAGCGAACTGTTCAACCAGGCTTGGCTCGGGCGAGCGGTTCAACGTCCAAAGTTTGCCCCTTTTTTCGCCAGATCGATCGATCTTCGTCGGCAACAACGTCATCGCAACCGCGCCGCGACAAAAGTGGAAATCGTGTCGGTGGGCGTAAAGCCACTTGTTTCGCTCGTTGGCGTGTTCCACCGACACGCACGCACTTTGCAGAATTCGCGTCGCCGCCGGTTTACGCGGATAATTAGATCGTTGCGTCCACGCGAGCTGTTGCGGACGGACATGTGGCTTCGGAGCGAGTCGGGCAGGAGAGGGGAGACGCGTCTGGGCCAACGGTCGCTGGCACCAAACGTCAGCGGATGCTTCCAATGGAAACCCATGAATAAACAGGGCTTTATTGAGGCGGTTTCAAATTCCGTTCTCTGCCTCCCCCCCACAACCGCCCTCCCCAGTGGCCCTTTTATGAGCAAATTTGGTGCGCACGGTCTGAGCTGGGCTGGTGGGCAGCTCCATCAGTCATACGGTTGGGTTTTTTTCCCCTCTGTTTCTAAAAAAAGCCGTGCTTTCCGGTGTGGGCGATTCGGTTTATTTTGTCCTTGAGCCGTTGCGGCGATGCATACCTTCCATCCGCCCTGGCCACATCCACCTCTCAGCGTCAGGCCGAGTAGCTTTCTGAAGCTGCTGCTTCGGGAAAACGGGCACGGGATGTGAGGATATTTCGACTCGTGCAAGTGGAGCCATACGCAGCGCGTCGCACCGAACGGCAGCGTGGTTTGAAACAATCCGTTTCGGAGAGATCTAGAAAATCGCTAATGAAGTAGTCGGGGCTTTCTCCGGGCAACTTCCCCCACGACTTCCCTTTTTCTGACCTCATGCTTCCTGCCCGCGCTCACAGACCGTGAGAGGACGTATCACGACGCTTCCCCTGCTGTGGAATGGAAAACACATTTTCAGCAACAACAACAAAAACATCACAACAAACCGCAGGATATTGTGAAGCACACATATCTGAAAATCCACAGCCCGGGCTCCCGTCCACAATACCGCAAATAAGCTTTGCTGGGGGTTTTTTTTTTTAGCGTGTGAAATTCGCTTCAGTCGGCATTCCCCAGTGACCAGATTTAATGCGGCGGCGTTTCGTGTCCCGGCGTGGAAATATGCGATAGAATCGCTCTTGGCGCGCATAGCCAAATGCCGTTTAAACAATCGCACAAAATTCCCCCATTGTTTCCTGGAGATTAATGTGCAGGCATGCTTGCGACAGGTGTGTGTATCTGGGTGAAGCCAGCGGTTGGGTGGTTTCGCGGTGCCAAACTCTGGCCACCGCTTCATATCTCAGACGGCCCTAAACGTAACCATAACCTGAACCACTTCACAACGCGAAACAATGTTATTTTCCCTAACCGCCAAGCATCTCGGCGGCACTAATCGGGTACTGGAGGGCGGGCGATACGTTCGACCTGGCAACAACACTGCGTTTCTAATTATAGTGGGCTCACTCACTGCGGGTATCTGCGAGGACTTCTGGGACGTAAATGGCGCGTGTGTGAACGTGTAGTTGCTCGCCACAGTAGCTCGGTGGTTAGCGCGCTGGGCCACCAACCTGGCCACGCGGGTTCGAATTCCGCTCACGGCAAACGCACGTAACGATTTACTGAACCTGTCTTTTGAGTATCTGGTGTGGTGTATAAACATTGCCACTAGGGAGACAAAGGCGGTCGGGCGTGGTGCTGGCCACTCACCCCCTCTTGTGCAGTGTCGGCCTTCATAGGTGCTCGTTAGTGGCACTTCACCCTAAAGTCCGTTAAGGCTACACGGGGGATCTTTGTCTTTGTTTGTCAAAGGATTTTAAAGTCCTGTTCGGCCTTGGGTTAAGGGACAATGTTTTACACGTCTGGTTTAGAGTGAGTGGCGGCAAGATATGTAATCTTTTCCTGCTTATAAGCATACACATCTATTTAAACATCTGCCTTAAACATTGACCGTCGCGGTCACGCTAGCCATGTTAAGGAATGAGGAATTAAAAGGTTAGTCCAGTATATTGGGGTTTTGCTGCACATTACTACAACGTACTGTACTGCAATACTTTGTGACCCTCGGGTGAAAGGCGCTCTTTAAAATGCTATTATTAATGTAACGAGACGACTGTTGTGCGGTCTATAGCCGGTGTTTTCGTTGAGTCACTTAAAAGCACCATTTGTTTACGAGATCTTCAGAAACTTTCAACATGATGGGAAGGCTGTTGCTCAGAACGTGCAGACAGTGAGACTCCCCGTAACCACCCAGCCACTACCCTCCGTGTGTGTCCCCAGCACCACAAATCGATCCACTGTCTTCATGTCAGTCCATTTTTCCTTAAGCTGGAAGGAACCCTTGAGATATGTAGCTCTTTTTAACAGTTTTCCAGCGGGGAGCGGTAAGCAAGTTACAACATATCAGGGGACTGCGGGGGGGAAATTTAGTCAGGACAGTGAGCCTAGGCAAGCATGTCTTTGAACTGTGGGATGAAACCGGAGTACCCGGCGAAAACCCACACGGACACGGCTATCCCGAAAGAACAGCTCTGAAGAGCAACCATGATGGCATTCGTCGTGATGTTTCGCTTAACAGTGTTGCCGCGTGAAGGCCTGCTCGATTAACAAATGCGAAAGATGCATCGCAGCGATACGCTCCCGAAGCAATAATTCGGCTCAACCGCCTCTATGGAATATAGTTGTTTGACATGAGCCCACACCGATCAGCGTAACCGTATCGTCAAACAACTTCCCATGACCCGTAACCGCGTGAGGAGCTCCCCAATCCAGCAGTGGGTTGGCATGTACTCGAGATGCAAAATGTGTGAATAAATGCAGACAAACAGGATCCTCTCCTAGAAGCCACTATCAGTTCAAATAAGATTAGTTCAACTGTGTATATATATGAGGCATGACCTAGTATTTTAAGAACTGCCTTAACTACAGTCACACCGTGACTTCACGCGGTGTCTCTTGTCTGAAGCAATGCAGCACAATGTGTGTGCTGTAGCCTTTGCGTCGTTTTTGAAGACAGTACGGATGTACTGGTGGAGGTTGTCACGGCTCTATGTATGAGATTTGCTCTCCAAAGCTGTTGTTTTGGGATCCCTGAACCGACAACTCGGAATGCCTGAGGATGCATCCAACGCGGGAGGCGAAACGTCGCGAGAGAGAGAGCGCTTGAAATGACTATCCCTAAAGCACAGCTTTGGAAAGCAAGTCTCAATAGGTACATCAAACATAAATAACCTGAGGCATTTGTATATATTGGCTTTTTGTTTTTCACGCATCATTTCAATTGATGTGTAGTACGGTTTGCTGTGTGTTGTGTACGGGTGTGTATGTGCCCTTGGATAACTAAACTGACTGTGGAGCGGCAGCACAGTGGTTAGCCTCTGTTGTGCGAACCTATCAGCCCGAGAGAATTATATTTCCGTTTACAGCTGACGTGAGTGACAACCGGTACCAGACACTCCCCTAGGTAAGTGCTTACCGACCTTCGGTTGAAAGGCGCTTTAAAAACGTAAATTACTATCTATTAATTGGTCTTTAAAGGAGTACTCGGTGTGGGTGTGTGCGTTTTTACTTTTTCTGTAAAGTACCGTTGAGGTGTATAGCCCTTTTTAACATCTCACGGCACCGTGGGCAATTTAGTCAGGACAAGTAACCTCGGCAGCATGTCTTTGTGGGAGGAAACCCGATTATCCTGGGAAAACCCACGCGGACACGGGGAGAACATGCAAATTCCAGACAGGAAGGCAAGCGAGCCGAGAATAGAACCTGGGTCTTTCTTGCTGTGAGGCGGCAGCGCTACTGACCACCGTGCGCCCAATGTATGCTGACCGCATGACCAGCTCACACGCCATTCCAGCCTTAATCGGTGCTCGCTAACCGCACTTGCCCCTACGATCTGTTAAAGTCTTTGGGTGAGGGCGAGGGAGGTGAATAGCTGTTTGTGTGCGTGTGCCTGGGATTATGCGTGCGTACTGATGACACAACAGCAAAAAAAAAACCCCTTTAGATAATAAACAGCCCCAGTGACTCAACACCACTCGCATCAGCACGGAGAGGAACGCTCCGCTCAAGTAAAAACACGAACGCGCTACAGCAGCAGACTCAACTGCCCGCATAAGCTGTTTGCGATGAGATGGCTTCCTTAGCTCAGAGTCGGCACTATTTACCGAGCAAACTCGTTTAGAACAACCAACGGCCTCGCGTCGCCGCCACACACACTCGGCGGCATCGCTCTCCGCTGAAGCGTCAACGCGTCCCCTCCACATCTTCGTTACGCTCCTGTTCTCGGTGCCTCCTATTATCCGCAGGCCGTTGATTTTTTTCCTCCGCCCCGTTTGCAATGCGTTCAGCGGTTATAAACGAGGGCGTTGATGACGGTATCGTGGATTGCAAGACTTTGGATACATCGAGTTAAAGATTGCCGGTGACAGGGCGGCATGGTGGCGCAGCCTAGCAGCAGGAAGCACCTGGGTTCGATTCCAGGCTCTGGTCCCTTTCTGTTTGCAGTTTGTGTTTTCTTTCCACGCCCGCGTCGGGTTTGTACGGTTTTTCCGGTTTGCCACCCATAGCTAAGAAGCCCTCACTATTTATTTGGCCGATAACATCTTAGTATATAAAGGACGCGGTTGCGCAAATGTTGGCGCCGGCTTACCACGTGCCTGCCTTTTCCCTCCCCATGCCGCTCCGTGGTTTCTCGTGCCTCTCTTCAAGAGAGAACGAATACTGTGCGGTGCATCATAAGTAGTAAATTATTGTGTAATTTTACAACAATTCATAGCTGTCAGTATACATATCTAGAAAGGGCTTAGTGGGCCCCCTACATTTTAACCAGCCTAGACATTGCTCTCCCTCCAGAGCTGAGTACAGTACTATTAATTTATTCCACAGCCTAATGTGATGGGCTATCCGTGTGTCCGCATCCATCCCTCGCCACATCCCTCCATGCTGATGTGTTTATCTGTGTCTTAATGAAATTATACGACGATAACATTTATAACGTGCGCAGATTCCACCCCTGGTCATGGACGAGACTCATTTTTCTCTTTGCATCGTGTTTTAGTGTTTATCTCCTTAGATAAGAGGTGTCCTCCCTCTATTCTAATGTCATTCTAATCTCGTCGCGTGTCTGTGCGATTAGGTTTTACGTGTTCACAGGGGTGAATCTCTCGCAATATTTTCTGGAACGCAGCTAGTATGGCTTGGCAATGTTAAATCCTACCATAGACTGCAATGTTTAAATCCTCCCATAGACTGCACTGTTAAATCTTCCCATAGACTGCAATGTTAAATCCTCCTATATACTTCAATGTTAAATCCTCCCATAGACTTCAAGGTTAAATCCTCCCATAGACTTTGATGTTAAAGTATCTTATAGACCAGGGGTTCTCAACCTTTTGCACCTCACAGCCCACTTGGGGCTGCTGTAATAATAAACATATATCTATCTATCTAATCTCACTTGAACGATGCTGTATAATATTTTAACATTTGTAGTTCGTTTTTGTGACCTTACTAATTTCACTTCAGCCTTGCACAATGCTACCGTATATTACAGTGGGTTTTTTTAAATCTGTTGGTCAGTGTGGTTTTTTGGAGCGTTAATAATTCCAATGCGGTTTTGTACGGCACTCTACTTACATTGTGAAAACAGGTTGTTTTTTTCTACAAAGTACCAACGAACAACAAGCATTGTAAGCTTCAGCAGAAAAAACAAATATGTCGTACTGAGAATTCCCATGACACAGTGGAAGGGTGTGCCTGATAGAGCGACTGCCAAAGAGCCTCGAAACCAGCGCTACCAGGGCCCTCTCATTGTCTCAACCTGGCTTTAGCAACCAGAAGGTCTGTTGAATAACATAACCCTCACAATCCACTCGGATGATTAAAAATAATCTACGTCGTCAGATAATTTTAAATCCATGTGCTTCGTCAATGGAATTTCTGTTGAACCATTTGATGTCCCGTTACTCATCTGTTGGCCTATGACCTCATCACCCGGGACGCACCCGATACGCCTCAGTTTTTACGAACTTCCCCAATTTAACAAACGCTTGTCTGTTAAATCTTGAACATTGCCTTTTTGTTGCGTTCCCTGGGGAATTTTTGTTGGTTGGGCCCGTGCTTGGCAACTGTGACCTTTAAAAAAAACATGTTGCAAACTAAGCAAACTTCGGCTTGGATAGAGTGCTAGAATGTGTGCACACCATGAATGAATATAGATAGATGTTTATTATTACAGCAAGACAAATACCCAGCGAGCGTGCAAGCTCTTTAGAGGATTCCTGCGACACAACAAACACGCAACTTTACAAAAAAAATCTAAAATTAACAAATGAACCAAACAAAGAAATTACCATTTACACACAGCATTGCACATGAGTGACAAAAATAATAAATAAAACATAAAGGCGCTGTGTTGTAGGCTGTTGTGGGGCTATATTGTTAGGACACTGCAGTCCAGACACACCCGCAATTATCCTTCAATGTCTTTGCTCCCTCGCCTTCCAAACTACATTGACCAGCGTGGTGAAGTATGGTCCCATGACATGTAATAAAGGTAAAGGTGCAGCCCTGACAATTATCACTCACGCCACTGCTGGCAGAAGGTCCTCCACTTGAGGGAGCTTTAGAGAACCCCTCTAGAGTCTATTTTAGCCGATTATTCCACGCTGGCCAGACGACTTAGAAAAGTTGGAAGTACACCCAACTTTACCCCACCACGTGACCTGTCCATCAATGGATACTGTGGTGTACAGATTTATGCGGCTGAGAGGATATGGGTGGTGGGAAGATAAGAAACTTGAACCGTTGATTCAGCTGCTTCTTGCAACCACCTTACCAGGAGATCAACTTGAACCCACCCGCCACTTCTCTATGACTTATACAGTGTATTAATTAGCCTAATCCTGATTGCAGAAACAAAGTCCAACTAAAAGCCTTGAGCGTCGAGTCATCCATTCTCGTTCACCCATGGTGTGTTTTCAAACATTTATTGTTCTAACACATTTCAGCCGTCTAACTTCTGGTTTCGGTGTAATAACTCCCACTATATAAAATGTGGCCTTGAACATTGATTGCTTGCTCCTGCAGCCCACTGAGTGAATCTTCAACATCCCTTGTAAAACACTTTGTGGTCCATAAGTCTCTTTTGGGTTAGACCGTGTAGGTGCAATGTGGCGCAGCGGTAGCGTCTGCGCCTCGAAGAAAGAAGGCCCTGCCAGAGGCAGTTCGATTCCCGACTCTGGAGTTTGAGTGTTTTCCCGTGTTCCGCGTGGGTTTCCTCCGGGTTGTCTGGTTTCCTCCTGCAACAAAAAAAAAACACTCATAAATTAATTAGGACATGTTGGCGCCAGCTGACCGCGAGGCTGCCTCTCCCCCACCTCTCTGCAGTTTTCTGCAGCATCTTGGGTCCATCACAGGACTGGCGTATAGCAGGCCAATTAACCTATGCAGCAGCATGTCTTTAGACTGTGGGAGGAAACCGGAGTGCCCGGCGAAAACCCACACACACAGAAAGGCACTTAAGCCGGGACTTGAACCTTGGAACTTCTTGCTGTGAGGCGGCACGGTGGCGCTCAGTGTTTATTCAGCTTAATAATAATTTACAAGGATTCGGCCAATTGTTCAGATTCACCTTGGTTGTCTTTCCTCGCAAGGTGAGGTCTCTACAAAGACGGCAGCTGTCTTTTGCAAGGGTGATATAGTTGAACGCATTACCATGGATGGGCAGGGTATCATAATATCCCTTAACATGTGTACGGTTGAACACTTTGCGTGTGGTTTTTCTGTTGTAGTTCCAAGGCAATAGCTTGCACATGGCTTTCCATCAACACCGCGGCTCTCTGGTTTCGTTTGTTGAGAATGAGCCCCAACTGGTCCGTATAAAAAAATACTCCGTGCAACAATGATGGTGTTGACTTTAACTCGAAGGCGTTGTGACCAACCGAATGACAATTGATACTTGCGCCATTCTCACGGGTGCAAAAAAAGCTGCTCCAGAGGGAAAAATGCAGTTTCTAATAATATCGTACTTTAATGCCATATTGTGACTCGTCTTGCACAAACATTTCAAGATGATCATGTCGACAAGTGGATTTTCCAAAGCTCACAATGTCACGGCCGGGAGATTTCCCTCGCACGTGGGCTGTTGCCACGCAGCAATGCGTTGCAATAACAGCTCCATTCCCTGCCTCACCCCGTCTTCACACAACGTGGTCACTGTATAGCACTCGGAACCAGGGATAATGGGGCAGCACATCGGTGCAGTGGTAATACTCGCGACTAACAGCAAGAATGTTCCTGGGTTCGATTCCCAACTCAGGTGCCTGTATTATGTGTGGAGTTTGGCTTGTCTATCCAGGTCTGCATGGGTTTTGACCTGGTTCTCCCATAGCTAAAAAAAACACGATATGCCCGGTAACGCATTCATTTTTAGAGAATGCGATCTCTATCAAATATTGACGCCGGCTTACCGCATGGTTGTCTTCCCCCTCCCCCACCTGAGGATCCTCACACATTTGAGTCGTTCTCCACTGTCTTTGAGAGTGAACGGACCTGGCTCGGCACGTTATAAGTTGTAAATTATAATTGTTATTAACGGTTTCCCCGTCTGCCACAACAACTGCTTGCAGCACGGAGGTGCCAGGTCGGGAGGCCTCCTGACTGCGCACTGAGGGCCGGTGTCCGGTCTCGATCGTTCACCTGTTACGGGTGAACTCGCCACCGCGGCTCGTGCCAAATACACTGTCATGATGTAGGTCTGCAAAGGTCAATTTATGAAAATTGCTCTTAAGAGCCACTCTTTTAGTGTTAGCCTGTATCGAGCGTTTCTCCTCTATCCTTCACGACGTTTTGCCCCCACCCCCCCGTTAGAGGCATCGTCAGGCTTTTAAATTTGATGCACTTGCCCGCGATTTGAGGTCGCAATTTATTGAAAGAATCAGTTCTATTTTTATTCAGGTTTTTATCGTGTGGTTTTTTTATTTGTCCTGGTCGTTTTCTGTGGAGGTTTTTTGGTACAGTTTAGTTTGCTCCATTTGCGTGAGTGTAGCCACGCACGATTTGAACAGGGCCGCAAAGTTTAGGCAGAGTGCTCTTGCCAATAACGTCCAGTAACTCAACAGCATTTGTTTAACATGCCTGGGTCAAGCTGATGAGCCCTAGGTGGAAACAGATGCGGTTTGCAACACTTTAGCACAAGCTGCTGCGTAGAATTGGTTTAGAAAAAGCCAAGAAGGCCGATGAACTAAAACATTATATTTTCTACGAGGAAACGCAGAAACATAGTTCTGCTTATTTATGATTTTCATAGAATTTACATGGCAAGTAATCCTCACACATGGAACTTGATTGTGTATTGTGGGCTTAAGAAGCTATGCAATGCATGAGTCACTCATTGTTACTTGAATTGTGGCAATACTGGAGGAAACACTACATCATGATTAGTTGCGATCTGCGTGACTAATGTGGTGGACAGCAGAATGCAGTGTATCACCGTACTATACTTGATTAAACATATTTTTTGGATATTTAAAATCTTGTATATATTTTAAATTTTGTCAGTAACTCGCATGTTTGTTGTGTCACAGGAGTCCCGTAAAGAGCTTGCAAGCTCACTGGGTATTTTTTCTGCTGTAATAATACACTATGGACGACATTGGTCATGAAAGCCTTCGAGTTAAAACTTCTACATTCTCACCGGAACGCTCCCCGCCTTCGTAATCCCACAGTGACCCCCGCGCGCCTTGTAAACACGGCCATCGAATCGCCCCTCGCGAACCCGCGCGGCGTGAGCTGGCCTTCGCCCAGCAGCGGGCTGACAATAGGGCCATACATGTACACGTCTCTCTCACGCACACACGCGCACACAGCCTGCCAGGGAATCTACTGTCCGGCCCACAGGTATCCCAACCGGGACCGGAGCGGAGAGCCCCCTGCTCGCTTGCCCGCTGCGCGCGCTAATTTTAAATCGTGCGGTGCCCGGCCCGCGCCGCCTTCCTTTATCATTTATAGACGCGGCTGCTCCGTCTCGGTCCCTGTGGACGCTCTAAATTCGGCTCGCGTTCCTTCGCCGGGGCCCCCTCGAAAAAAACGGCGGCGATGTGCGTGCGCGGCACATGCGACTTGGCTCCCGCGCACGGCCCGGGCCGGGATATGACGTCTGGCGCGCAGGTTTGTGGAAACGATTTTCGCCAGAGCCGCCGGCGTCCAGGGTTTTTAAGCAACCGAATCGCTACCGCTGCCTGACTGCCGAGTTGGGCGGAAGGTGACGGGCCCGAGCCCGGGCCATGGCATCGGTGCCATCAAGCCGTGTCACACTGGGTGTGATGGACGGGGGGAAGGGGGTTTCCAGCGTTTGAGAGGGCAGGATGTGTGGGTGGGTGGTTGCCGGGTTAAACGGTTGGTATTCAGCTTGACCTGTGTCGGCTGGTTGCCTACCCCCCCCGAGTGGTGGGAGTCGAATTTCGACGGCCGGATATTCTTCCTGACGCCACCCTCCTTTAGCTGGAGGGTCTTTGGAGCATTATTTGTATGGAATCTCCCCGCAGACCTGTTCACCAAGGCAGAACCTACCAGCAGTTATAGCGGCTGGGCGACGTTGTTCTGGGGTTCACTGGAACACGCAAATCTCTACACCACCATAAGGGTACCGTCTATGGGACAGCCCGAATAATCGGATGCAAAGACGTTGTTTATTTAGCCACTCGATCGTTCCCACTTTAATTTTACCCTCGTATTTATGGTTTAGAATCAACGCCACGTGACGTGACGCCACATCCATCGCTGCCGCAGCAAGCGAAGCGTTGCGCCGCGCGGCACTTGGATATTCAATCGTCTCCATTGTTTTATTTGTCAATCTGCGGTCACAAAATCCCGCGAGATGCCCGCTAATTGAAATTGCGTCCGGTTTGAATCGAGGAAAATGTACGATGAACCCGAGGGTAAACTAATTTAAAACATTTGGCCTGCTGTGGATTTTTCCATGTTTCTTATTACATTAATAATGGGTGTTTTTTTTGTCCACCCCCGCCCCCCTTCCCCCTCGCCATCTGCCCTGCCTTTGGTTATCGTGTGAGCTGGATTTAATATCCTAAAGAGCTGCGTATCTGTCGTCTGGATGTCGGTGGGAGCAAACACAGCCCGGGCTCTGTCAGTCTTGAGTGTTGCTCAAAGGAGTGGCGCGGCTGATTCATACACAAACAGCACAGCCGGCCTCCCTATTACCATCCATCCATTTTCAGAAACCGCTTAATCCTGTACAGGGTCGCGGTGAGCCGGAGCCTATCCCGGCA
>JAZEWU010000027.1:4814411-4862983 GCA_036362915.1 Geotria australis | reverse complement strand
CCGAGCCGGGATTCGAACCCGGGACCTTCTTGCTGTGAGGCGGCAGCGCTACCCACTACGCCACCGTGCCGCCTGTTTTCACGGCTGGATGTATGAGAATTGCTTTCCATAGCTGGTCTTTCGGGATGGCGGTGTCGATGATGCCTCCAACTGATGATGCCTCCAACGTGGGAGGCGAAATGTCGGGGAGAGAGAACAAACACTCAACACCGCTGTAGCTTTTTTTACATTATCTGTACACTGGGAGAGCGCTCGACACGGCTATCCCGAAAGAACAGCTTTGAAGAGCAACCATCATGAATCGAGCCGTGAAAACCTACATCAGTACAAACATCTATCTTTCGACCAGCAGAGGACGATCTCGTTCCATTGATGGTAAAAACTACTTTTACAACTCAATGCGAGTGTTATGAATGCAGCGCTCATTTGTAACAGCAGGGAGCGCTACGAACATTGACGCAACATGTAGGTTTTAACGGCTCGATGTAATTAATCTGGGACTTGCAAAAAGGAGAGCGGAAGAACGGTCGACACGGCTAACCCGAAAGAGCGGCTCTCAAGAGCAATTCTCTTAATCCGCGTGTTGGGGTTTCTTGACGCATCGTAAACGCTTCTGGTCAAAAACCCGCCATTTGGTCTGTCCGCTTCGGCGCCGTTTGTGTAACCAGATGAATTGGGCTTATTAATTAACCCTATGTGTTTTCTTAATCATTAGATATTTCTCAGCATCCTAATTCGCTGGTACTGCACTAGCTTGAGCAATGGCGTATCCTCACAGCAGCGAACTCTGCTACCGATGCAAGGTATCTCTGCAGCGAAGAAGGGTCATTGCCCAAAACGTCGACTATTATGTGTGTTGTACTGATGTAGGTTTTCACGGATCGACGCATGATAGTTGCTTTTCAATGCTGTTCTCCCGGGATAGCCGTGTCACCGAGCGCTCCCTCTCTCTCCTTCGCGACGTTTGGAGGCATTAATTTGTAAGCATCCTCAGGCTCCGACACTCGGAGCTCAGGACGCCTGAGGGATGCCCTCCAACGTGGGAGGCGACACGAAACAGAGGGAGCGCGCTCGACACGGCTATCCCGAAAGAACAGCTTCATTATATCTGTTCTCCTTTAATACCAGCGTCACAAACGCGTTTGTATGATTCCTAGCCAGCGTGCCGTGTTGCACGGATGACGCATTTAAATTCATGACCTGCAGAGTCGCCAAGAACATCCCCTGCAGGTGTAGTGGGTGGAAGGTCGAGTAGGCCGATAGTTGTGGGGGGCAGTCTTGTGGGTGGGTAGAAGTAGTGGGGGGTGTGGGGAGGCGGTGAGGTGGAGTGGGAGGCGTTGGTCTCCAAGCAAAAAAGGTGCAAGACAGTGACGGGACAGCCACAGGTCAGGGCCCCGCTAAGGCGCGGTAATGCCCCGGATCCCTAATCCGAGCGACAGATGCCGATTCTCTGCACGCAGATCGCTGCGGCGGCGTCGGGGGGTGGGGAAACGCGACGCCAGGGCGAGAGGGCTTAGGTGCCGCGGCGCTTCGGGGACAACGCAGCAGCAGCGGCAACACAAGCGCACGCACGCATCTCCGTCCATCCATTCATCCGTTCTCGGAAACCGCGTAATCTTGTACAAGGTCGCGGTGAGACGGAGCCTATCCCAGCAGACACAGGGCGCAATATGCATATATATATAAGCAAAAAACTGAGTCCGGTCTGTCAGCCTGCTTATTGGCTTTGCGGTCCGATATTAGCAAGCGGTGTTTGTTCATTCATGTCGCGTCCATCCCATCGCCTCGGACCGATCACGACGGCCGTCTGTGGGCACGGGTCCTCCCGCGGGCGGTTGGTAACGGTGCTTGTGCATCGTCAGCGCGTGTTTAAGCAAGCAAAGCCCGGACCGGGTTTCACCCTATTGGTCTCATCGACAGATTTAGGGATGTTTTATTAACGAAAGCGGAGAGATTGCCGGATATTGTTGTGGTTGGGTGGTTGTGATTGCTCGATAGAGATATCTATGATGGTCTATGTAGAGCCCGTTGGTGGATGACGGTCTCCCAACACGGTGCAGGGAGGTTGTTTTACCATCATCATCACCATCATCACCATCACCACGCTCATCAGTGCAGTTTAGTGAACGCGGGGGATCTCCTCAACATCCGGCAGTCGATTGACTAATGGGCAATGCCCGTGCATAATACCAATTTACATTTTTATAACGCCTTTCACCCAGAAGTCGCAAAGCGCTGTTCAAACCTAATATTGGAATCCACCAGCACACGCAGGCTTCTAAACGATGAAAAAACACACCCCGTAAAACTAATGATTAAATGAGATACAATGAAACCTCAAGGACGACAGTCTCATAGGGAACAGGTTTGAATCTTGACGACGCGACGTGAGCGATCCCGTTTCCTTTGCAAGTGAATTCCACGGGCCAGAAATTATCACACCACTGGAGAACTATTTTCAGCCATGCGACCGGCGCTCCCCTCGTTAAAGAAGCAATTGTGGCGGCCGGGTGGCTAGGAGGTCAGGTCTCTGAGCCGCCACCGCTGGGTCCTGGTATCGAATGCGGATTTCATCCGCCCGTGATGACACCCAGCTCTCCAGTCATGCCGTGGTCTCAGCCCAGTCACCAACGACCGGGCGAATACCTATTACGTTGTTTGGGAAAATTCACGCAAAGGGCTGGCGTTGCTCGGCTGAATTTTATCCGGTGAAAAAAAATAAATCGTATATCGGCTCGAGTGTCGCGCGACGGACGTCTCTCGACAGCCGAGCGCCTCCTTGTGTGTAGATACGAAGAACCATCACTTGAAGCCGATCGCAGAATTCGATTTCGATTCGATACTTCGAAGCGTGATGGTCATATGACAGTTTCCCATTGCAACAAGTTCTTCTTTAGTTGCAGACAGCCCTTCAGCATTTAGAGATATAATAGTCAGTGCTGGCCTTAAAGGCGGCGGGCATTGGCCTCTCTTCTTGCTCCAGACTGAGGGGCTTCTGGCATCTGTTGAGCTTCTGGACATCGTTGTCTTTCAGCTCCTTGGCTTCGAAGTGTTTGGTAGAATTTGCAGGTAATACCAAGTATTACTTGACAGGGATCGCGACGTGAACGCTTCTGCCTTAATCCCCGATCTCAGAAGTGAACGTGTAATTCCTTCTCCCGCGGGTTCGAGCTCCGCTACCCGGGGAACGTCGTTTCCTGTTGACGCTTCGTCTCCGGAGACTGCGGCGGCGGAGGCAGCACATTCGGAATAAAACTGCGGAAATTTTCCTAAAAATAAACGGGCTGCAAAATCGATCACCTTTCTCTCTCACCACTGAAACGAAGCAAGACGATGCCCCGTTATGACTGAAAGGAACGCGTTCCGCTAGCTAGCGCCTATTAGTGCACGCGTGGTACACACTGTACCCGGACCCACGCCCGGCCGCCTTTGTTTCTCCACAGGTGACGTTGCCCACACTGCAACCAAGGAGTGATTTTTAGAAGCTGAGTCGACCTAAATATAACAATAATAATAATAGCATTTATAGAGCGCCTTTCACCCGAGGGTCACAAAGCGCTGCACAAGGCTGTGGAGAGGCCAGGCTCGGCTCCCGTTAGCATCTCGCGTTGCGCGTCGCACGATCGAGAGTTGAACGGGGGTCACCGGGCTCGTAGCGCAGTGCGCAGAAAATCTTAGATGCTTTCCGCCATTTTTATAGTAACACACAGAGCGCGGTGGCGCATCCACGCCACGCTAGCCACACGCAACACGGTGGCGATTGACACGCGCATCTTCCAACACGCCGCGTCGCGTGCACACGCAGCGCCTGAGCGTGTCCCATCAACGCCGCTTAAAGCGCTTCTCGTTCGGCTGATAAACAAAACCCACTCCGGGCAGGCGAGCAACGAACCGCACCGCTTGCGGACCCGAGCTAAGCTTACGAGCTACGAACGGGCGCTGTCGGCAACGCCCGGGGGGTGCTGAATTCGCGAGTAAAATTTTGCAATAGCGCCCGCGTGCACGAGGGACGCTTATATATATATAGCCGCGGATCCCCGGGCTTCAAGTCGAGCGTCAATCCGATAACCGAACAAGAACCGCGCACACACACACACGGGCGCGCGCACATGTACGCACACGGACGCACGCACGCGCAGTCGGTGGCGCATCACGCGTTGGGGTTGGGCTCCGGCGCCGCGTATGATTTGATCAGCGGCGAACGGATAAAGCTTCCCGAAAAGTTGGGCTAGCTGCTCCGAACCCACCCACCCACCCTCTCCTCCTATCCCCTCACTCCCCGCCCGCCCGCCCTGCCTCCCCTCCGCTCCCTGGATCTTGCCTTGGCTACGCGCGCTGTCCACACTGCTAGGGGGTGCTGAAATTACACCGGGCTCAGGCGCGTCGCCGTTGTGTCAATGCGCGAGTCTTTCGGCTCGAGTGGTGGAACCCGGGATTTTTGTTTCAAAAGACAAAAAACACGCGAGCAGCAAGCGGGGCAGGTTACTCTCTCCGTTGGTGTTTATTTTTTTTTTTGTAAAGGAAAGGAATAGACCTTGATCGTGGTTTCTTTCCCGTTCATTAATTTACGGGACACTGCCAAAACCCGTTCGAAGGAATGTACGGCGACCGTTAAGGCGCGGGACTAATTTGGCGTGAATAACATCCCCCCCTACTCCACACCCGACCACCCATTACCGGTCGTAACGCGCCGCACTTTCGCACTGAGAGCAAGCTTTCGCGGCGCGCCGCGTTGCCGCGTCGCGTCGATCGTGCCCGTCTCTGGTCCGACACGAAGCGACGGACAGATAGCGAGAGAGCGGAAGGGGAGCGAGTTAGGGTCAGTCGCGCTACAGGTCATCCGACGAATCTGTTGCCACCCGCAAGACGATGTTCGCGCTTCTGTGTAGCGGTTCCGCGACATCTTCCTGAACTGAATCGTCGCCACGACCTCGCGGCCGCCTTCTCCGAGCTAGCCCGGCAACTCTGTCCGCGATGGAATCGTTCAAGGAGCGGGTGTTCGTTCCCGGCAAGGAGAAGCTCAAGGAAGCGGCGGGGAAATCGCTCCGGCTCCTGCACAGGTACGATTTTAGCCACCACCACCCCCACCCCACTACCTCCCCGACCTCGCTGCACTCTCCTGCTGTTAAAGGCGACGCTAGCGGTCTATGTAGCTCGGGTGCCTTTCTGTGTGGCGTTTGCACGTTCTGCCCCCGTGCCCGCGTGGGTTTTTTCGCCGGGCACTCCGGTTTCCTCCCACAGTCCAAAGACACGCTGCTGCTGCTGCTGCTGCATATGTTAATTGGTCTGCTGACTAAATTGCCGCCGGTGCCCTGCGATGGACTGGCGTCCTAACATGGGTATAGCCCTACCTTGCGCCCTGTGTCTGCCGGGATAGGCTCCGGCTCACCGCGACCCCTGCACAGGATTAAGCGGTCTCTGACAATGGATGGATGGATGCTTTCCTCTGCTCGTGTAACCTGTAGAACGGCTGTTGCTGTCGTTGCTGAAGCGAATAGCTCGATGATTTAATACACGCGTTAATTCGTATTGCACATTCGGTAGTGTTGCTTGTTTCTAGCTGATTGGCGTTTTTTTTGGGGGGGGGGGAGCGTTGGGACGATGCTCAGAAATAGAGATCACAACCCAAACCACCATAGGAATGAAGACAAAAAAATAAGACCGTGTTTCAAACGCGTTGTGTTTGTGCGCCACTGCAAATGTCATTCACCGGTGTTGTATTTAATTTAATGCGTCTGACTGTCTCGCACAGTATGAGTGCTGAGAGATATCGATTTGTTCAGACTTTAAAACGCGACCGTGTACTGCTCAAAGGCGTGGTCGCATTTGTCCCCGTTTAATGCATGTACGTTTTCACGGCTCGATGTACGAGAATTGCTCTCAAGAGCTGTTCTTTCGGGATAGCCGTGTCGAGCGGTCCTCCTCTATTCGTCGCGGCGTTTCGCCTCCTACTAGTACGATGATGCCTACAACGTGGGAGGCGACACGTCGCGAATGAGAGAGCAGGAACGCTCGACACTGCCATTCCGAAAGAACAGCGCTTGAGAGCAATTGTCAGAATTGCATTTTACCGTTTAGTCATTGATGAAATTGCAGTGGCTCATATAACCCATTAAGCCATCTTGCGGAGAAAAGGGGGAAAAAACACACGAGTCGGCAAAAAACGACGCCTTTAATTCGATTTTCATCACAACGCTCACCTTGCATGAAAACTGTGACCCTGAGCAGCTTCTGTCTCTGAGCCAGAACCTACTCTTTGAGCCAGACCCAATCTCTGAGCAGAAACCCAGTCTCTGAGACAACCCCCAGTCTCTCAGCCAGAACCTAATCTTTGACCCAAAAACCCGGTCTCTGGGCCAAACCCACCCACTCGTCTGTTCACCAGCGCAGTGGCGACGGGGAGTTTTAACAACACAGACAATCGACGCGAGGCCGGCCTCTCTCATCCCAGACACGACCGCTCCTCCAAACACCACCTCCATTTTGGCCCGCACGCTCCCCTAGTACAGTGCCTGCTCCGGCTATTAATTATTTACACGCGAAATGGTTTCGTGAGTCACGTCAGGCCCGCACATAAAAGCCTCGTCGCGCCTCGCATGCATTATTCACTGCGCATTAATATCTGGACACCGCGGCCCGGGAACGATGTGCTGCGGTGTTGGCAATAAGTTGCGATCTATTTTCTCGCTGCTGTTGCACAGAATTGCACGCAAAAAAATTCACGAAAACGAATGTTAACATCGCGAAAAGAGAACGCAGCTCGGTGTTTTTGTGTGACAGCATGAATTTAATCGTCGTCGTTATTATAATATTTTATTATTTGTATTATTTTTATTTTTTACCTGCAGTGATGACAGGTTTGACGTAATTGCCGGTGACGTAATGAAATCTATTTTTAATCTGTGGCCCAGCTGTCACGAACCCCCCCCCCCCAGAAAAAAGCGGCTTATGCTGATAATCTCCGAGCGTTCCAAATGCCCCCCTCGAGCTTCCGATTGAACGCGAACCATTTCCTCCGTAATATGATTTCCTACAATGTAAATGGCTTGGGTCATTATATAATAGTGACAGGTATTATAATAGTGCCGGGTACGAGCCCTGGAACAACGCGTTCCGGCCACTTAAAGAACAACTAAGTTCACTTCATGAATGTGAATATCACATAGCTTGTGTGATTGTGTCATGAAAGCGATGGTATGTCATTAACCAAACTAAAATCTAGTTGAATTTTTATGGGAATGTTAAAATAGAAAAAAGATATCTTACAGGTAATGTAAACAAAAATAAAAGGTTTTTCCTTTTATGGCAATGAGACAAGTGTTAAAATCTTAAAAACACCAAATGGACACCTTTTTACAAAGGGTCCAGTTTGCAAGAAACCACATATGCTTCTGGCAAAGACATGCAAACAAAATAATTTGATAATATATGCGGTGTCCTTGAAACGTGGCTTCTTGCAAACTGTACACTGGCAAAAGGGTGCTCATACGATATCTTACATTACTGAACGCGCCGATCACTAACAAGTGTCCAAACAATAGCCAGTGACCCCACCATATATGTCCAAACATACACGTTTCATTTAGTATTTGTATTAAACGATAATTGTAACATTTTCTAGAGTTTCACTCGTGAGCGATGCTACACCGCTATTCTACACACCCGTAAACAACACTGTGATCTTAAACGGAAAATAATACATATAGAACAAGCGACGTTTTGAGCAATGGCCCTTCTTCAAAGCACACGAAGAAGCACATGAAGAACGACCGTTGCCCGACATGTCGCCGATTACACATATGTGTGTATTTAAAGGCAGTGAGTGTCGTTGGCGAGTGTGTTGTGTTATTTTATTGTCGTTTGTGCTTGTGCAGCACGGCCAGCGCTGCAGCTGCATCACCCGATCATATGCCAATTGCATATGGCTATGAGTGAGTTATAGACGCGAAGCATCCCAGTCCTGGCTGTCTGTTGTACTGATGTATGAATGAGAATTGGTCTCTATAGCTGTTCTTTCGGGATAGCCGTGTCGAGCTATCCCGACGACGTTTCGCCTCCCACGTTGGAGTCGTCATCGGGCGTTCAGGTTTCAGCAAAACCATTCAAAACGCCTGATCATGCCTCGACACTGCTATCGCGCAATAGCAGCTCTTGTTGCGTATTTGCGACGTTGAACAACGCTTTATTAATCCTGGTCGCCAATGTCAGTCAAAACAAGCGTAGGATGTGTCACACATAAGCTACACGGAATCCTGCGCGCGCGCGTGTGTGTGTCAAACAGGCCACCATCAAACCGGTTATTCAGTCATAATCATCATACAAAAACGATTTGGTTATGTAGTATTAATACCATTCGGGTCGTATGACAATTCATAATAATATAACCATCGCGTAAAGCGGAATCAACGCTGGATACGAGAGAAAGGGGGAGGGACGCGAGCCGCGTTTCGCTGCGGCGGTCGAGAGCGCGGCGTTGACAGCAATTTTAAAATATAATAATTGGCCACCGCACCTGGCTTTCCTGAACGAAAATAGTATTATCATTGTTCATCGTTGTTTTTATTGTTGTCCTGCACATGGAGACAGACAACGCCTACAGGCCACGCTGACTCCGTTCTTTATTTAAAAAAAAAACCCAGCATTGAAATGAATTAACAAATTGCGTGGCTGTTATTAGCACACACATACGGGGTTTCCCGTGTAAATGGAACCGTAGGGATGTTGGTTCTGAACTAACAGCTGACATCGTAAACAGGAATCACCGTATATCCCTTGACAGAATTCACCCGTGTAAGGATGATGAAGGCCAACATATCGAACGTATTAAATTAAAGAAGCAAATTGTTAAACCTTTTCATTGTAATGATGGAGGTTTTCACGGCTCAACCTATGATGATTGCGCTTCAGAGCTGTTCTTTCAGGATAGCCGCGTCACTGAACAACGTTTCGCCTCACTGATGATGCTTCCAACGTGGGAGGCGAAACGACGCGAGGAGGAGAGGGAGATCACTCGACACGGCTATCCCGAAACGACAGCTCTGAAGAGCAACCTTTTTATTATTTTATTTGCTCGCTATGTAGGGCTCCATTTACCAGGGATCAAGGTAGAAGCGTTCACATCGCGATCCCTGTCAAGTAATACTCGGTATTACCTGCAAATCCTACCAAACACTTCGAAGCCGAGGAGCTGAAAGACAACGATGTCCAGAAGCTCAACAGATGCCAGGAGCCCCTCAATCTGGAGCAAGAAGAGAGGCCAATGCCCGCCGCCTTTAAGGCCAGTACTCACTTTTAGATCTCAAAATGTTGAAGGACTGTCTGCAACTAAAGAAGAACTTGTTGCAATGGGAAACTGTCATGTAACCATCACGCTTCGAAGAATCGAATCGAATTCTAATTTACCAGGGGCACCCTATCTGTACTTGTCGGGCTGAAGCGGTGTGGTAGGTCTAGCAGAGGAGTGGGGCTAACGGCACATGTCTCCACGAGGGGAGAACATGCAACGTGGACAGAACCGTAATTCGACAATTATATTATCCCGATTGATGATGTTAGCATGCGGTACATCGCGGATTATTACACTCTGACGAGCACGGCAATTAATACGTGATTAAATGCGTATTAACGTTTATATTACGCCACAGGTGTAAGGAGCAGCATCGCACACACACACTGCCGTACGATAAATAGACGCATACACACGTGACCTATTAAGCTTCCCCAAAAAAAAAAAAACCCAAAAAAAAATTGTTGCTGATTTCCCGTGCTCTGTCGTTGTTGACATGTCGATCTCTCCGCAGCTTTGTGCAGCGCTTTGTGACCCTCGGGTGAAAGGCGCTATATAAATGCTATTATTATTTATCAGCCAGTAACCGTTAGCAGGCACTGGCCGCTTTCGACAGGCTGTGGCGTCACACTCCATCGCAAGACAATCACGGTTTCACCGATGACAAGAGATAAATATATAGATGACGTTCTTCTTCTTTGCGATTCTTCGAAGCACGATGGCTAGCTTCTGGACATGGTCGTCTTTCAGCTTGGCTTCGAAGTGTTTGGTAGAATTCGCAGGCAATACCAAGTACTACCTGACAGGGATCGCGACGTGAACGCTTCTACCTTGACCCCCTAGATGACGTTGATAGAATATCATTCAGTAATTGGTTTTGTTTGGTGGGCGGGGGGGGCTGAAACCGTTGAGCTATGTAGCTCTTTTAACAGTTGTCCAGCGGCTACGGGTAAGCAACGTCTCAGGGCACCGTAGGGCAATTTAGCCAATATAATGTGCATAGACAGCAGCGGGAAGAAACCGGAGTACCCGGCGAAAACACACGCAGACGAGGGGAGAACACGCAAACTGCACGCAGAAAGGTACCCTAGCCCGGAATCAGACCCAGAACATTGTTGCTGTGAGGCGGCAGCGCTACCCACTGCGCCACCGTGCCGCCATTATACGAATGTGCATCAGTGCAGTTCCCATCGCGTGCGTATCACGAGACGGGATATCTACCTGTACTGTATTTTAATTATAGTGTCCATTAGATACATGTGGCGCGGTGTGTAGCCCTGCCGCCTCACAGCAAGAAGATCCCGAGTTCGAATACCGGCTCACATGCCGCCTTTCTGTGTGGAGCCTGCATGTTCTCCCCGTGTCCGGGTGGGTTTTCGCCGGGTACTCGGATTTACTCCCACTGTCCAAAGACGTGGTTAACTGCCTTGGCTAAGTTGTCCCCGGTGCCCTGCGATGGTCTGGCGTTCCAACGTGGGTAGCCCCGCATTGCACCCTGTGTCTGCCACGATAGGCTCCAGCCCCACGCGACACTATACAGGCTTAAGCGCCAACTGATAATGATTGAATGGATGTAGGTTTTATATAACTCACGCCACACCACACTGCAGTCACTACAGTACTGTAGTAATATCGTTAGAATTGTAGCGGCAAGGCAATAATACCACAGCTCTGTGTTAGGCCACTGCTGCGTTAGGCCCAATCACGGCGCGTCGCACCTGAGCATCGTTTGACTGCTCGTTACAACCACGCTGCTGAGGCGATTGATATTTTTTCTGCAAATCTGATTTATTTCGTGCAGCACCAAGAGACGTGAAGTGTCAATCGTATCATGGCAATACAGCGACGACACCGCTGAGTCCTTTTGCATCTCGGCCATATAAAGAAACACACACACACACAAAGCAAAACACACACACACAAAGCAAAACACACACAAAGAAAACACACACACACACAAAGCAAACATTCTCAAGGTCAACCCCGCCTTTACAACACGCGCTGTCCCCCTCACCCCCACCACCCTCCCCAAAGAGAAAGACAAAGAACCCCCGTATAGCCTTAACAGACTGTAGGGTCAAGTGCTGTCAGCGAGCACCTATGAAGGCCGGCAAGGCACCACTAAGGGGGTGGGTGGCCAGCACCGCGCCCGGCCGCCATTGCATCCCTAGTGGCGCTGTTCACACACTGCGGTAGGTACTCAAATGAGGATGAGTCGACCTAGGGGAGGCCCAGGACCGGTTCAGAAAATCGTCAATGGTGTTGGTGGCCGTGAGTGGGGATCGAACTCGGGGGCCAAGGTTTTGTAGCGTGGCGCGCTAACCACCCCCCCTCCATCCGACTCCCCACCCCGCGACCTACACAGTAAAGGCAGAATCTCGTGGAAACAAAGAGGGGCGTGGAGACCAGTAGGTGGTGATGGATACCTGTGGTATGCGCACGGAGGTCCAGATGTCTTGTGACCCTCATTGAATTCGCTTAGACGGTCATTTTCAACCTGCGGGTCGTGACCCATCCGTGGGCCGCAAGCGCCACCTACTGGTCCGTGGAGATTATTCCTAAGTGGCCCTTGAGGTGCAAAAGGTTGAGAACCCCTGATCTAAAACGTGATATTTATTGTATACCAATGGGTGTGTGCAATGTCATGTCAGCAATATTAAAATGGCACGTAAACTGTATTAATCTGATATGAGAATAAGTAAGGATTCTTTAAATCCAGATGTAATGCACAAAGGAACAAATATATGCTATGGGTCGATGAAATGCAGGTCACAAGACATCTGGACCGCGCTGTTTTGCTGTAGGTTTGCACGGCTCGACGGATGAGAATTGCTCTTGAGAGCTGCTCTTTTGTCGGGATAGCCGTGTCGAGCGTTCCACGCTGGAGGCAAAACGTCGCGAAGGAGGAGAGGGGAAGAACGCTCGACACGGCTATCCCGAAAGAGCAGCTCTTAGGGGCAATTCTCCGATAGCTATACATTCGCACGAAGTGAGAACTATATATCTCGATGGCCGCTCGCCCTAACAATCAAGCGCCGCGTATGAATGAATGGCTGCATTATGAATCGACGAGAGAACCTAGCGGTGGAAGGGTCCGTTGCATCGCGTGCCCGGCCAAATCATCGCTGGCTATGCTCGATCAACTGCTGGATGAACGCCTTTCCAAGTATGGCGCACTGCTTTCGCTTCGAATTCCGAATGGCGCGCACACACCGCGACCGCTGTGCGTTACAGGTCGAGCATCAATTATATTTCTCCACGAATGCTAGGAATGTGCCGTCCCCGTTGCTATTACGTATGCGCAGAGTGTATTGTAATGCGCATAGATATCTGCACGCTCGCTGCAGTGCACGCCTCGTATGGTAACCGCATTTTAATCTGACGCTAACCACACGCCCTGTGTCTGCCGGGACAGACTCCGGTTCCACCAAGACCCCGTATAGGATTAAGCGGTTTCTGATAATAATGGATGGATGGTTAACCACAAGTCTGGGTGGAACAGTGCCGCGATGGTTCGAGTCCTGTAATCGGAACCCAGTAAACGAGTGGAGGTTCGATTCAAATTGGAACCACTTTGTGGGGGAAGTGAACTGCGATCTCCTGATGGACAGACACGCTCCCGTCACAGCAATGGGGAGTTTCCTCCACTGGCTCATGGCTTTAAACAGGAGCTGAGCACAACAGCAACGCTCATTTGAGCATTGCAATTCAGGAATTCCACCATGTTATGCTGTGTACTGTGAGCGCAAGTGTATACTGTGAGCGCTGGTGTGTAAACTGAGCGGCGATCTGGAAAATGCTGGCGGGTGAAGCTTGTGACTCAGTGGTTTGCACATCGCGCTCGGAACCAGGCAAGCTGAGTTCGATTCCCGGTCATGGCCAATTCAGTAGAGAACAATATCGAACCCGCGTGGTGAAGTATTGCCAAACAACCTCCGCGATCAACATAGCGAAGGGGAGATGTTCAACCAGCAGTGGAGTGACAATAACTGTCAATATTATTACCGTATTTGTATTAATATACTGTAATGATATTGTGTACACTGTACATAGATAATGTCGTGTATGCGTTTACGGCGATGTAATTTTCCGCTAGGTTTATCGTGTATACTTGTAAAATACAATATCGTATTGGTATTGACAATTCGCACCATATTTCCTCATTAAAAGCAGCCACGTTACTATTATTTTTAATTTACCATATACTTACACCTACATTATAGATATTGGGATCACTGCACACAATGATTTACGAACATATATAGAACATAAAATAATAACGTACTGTGCATCTATTTCTCAGAACAGTACACTGCTGGATGCATGCTCGATCCCTGTCGCATCGGTTACGAGGGTTGTTTGACCATACTTCACCACGCTGGTCAGCGTCGGTTAGTGGATATTTCAAGGTCATGTGGCTGTTGGTTGTGTAATCTATTCCGTAGGGGGTAACAGTTACATTCAGAGTACTGTACAGTCAACGTATCCTCCCCTATCGGACCTGTTCCGCAATTTCGACATGGAAACATCTACTGAGCGGCACGATGGCCCAGTAATTCGCGCTGCCGCCTCACAGCGAGACCGCCCTGGGTTCAATTCCCGGCTCGGGTACCTTTCTGTGCGATGTTTGCACGTTCTCCCCGTGTCCGCGTGGATTTTCGCCGGGCACTCCGGTTTCCTCCCACAATCCGAAGACATGCTTCTGCCTAGGTTAATTGGTCTTCTGACAAAATTTCCGCCGGTGCAATGCGATGGACTGGCGTCCCATCACGGGGTATAGCCCTGCCTTGCGCCCTGTGTCTGCCGGGATAAGCTCCGGCTCACCGCGACCGGTGCCAGGAATAAGTGGGTACTGATGTTGAATGAATGAGAACGAAAACAAACGAATCCGATTATTCAATGATACACATATATATGTTAGATACATTAGAACAGACGCATGTGTTTGTTAATTTCTCGATTGCAAAGTAGACCATAGACGATCTTATCTGAACGTGGCCTGGACCTCCGCTAGGTCGGTTCCTTCCTAAAAACGACTGTGTGGTCGTTTTTATCATCAGTGCTGATTAAATACGTGGGAGTGTAATTTCAGTGCGTATATGTGTGTTTGTCAGCCAGTCGGTTTGTACTTAAGCTGGAAGGAACCGTAGAGCTATGTAGCTCTTTATAACAGTTGTCCAGCGGGAAGGGTGAGCAGGTTATAACGTCTCAGGGCACCGGGGTTAATTTAGTCACGCCAATTAACCTCGTCAGCATCGCGAAAGCGGCCTTTACGTGTGCAAGGCCTAATTCGAGTCGGAGTTAACCGAGGCAGATATCCGCAAAAATGTTTTGGGGCAAATTGCCCCCGGTGCCCTGTGATAAACTGGCGTCCCAAATTAGGTTTATCCCTGCCTTGCGCCCTGCGTCTGGTGGGATGGGCTCCGGCTCACGTACAGGATTAAGCGGTTTCTGACAATGGATGGATGAGGTGGGGTTTACGAAAGGCGAATCGCTGCCCTGTAGTTTGGGAGGTCACGGAGAATATTCCATGACAACTTAAGCCCCCTGTGTACAGAGACAAAGATCCCCGTATAGCCGTAACAGACTGTAGGGGCAAGTGCCGTTAGCGAGCACCTGTGAAGGTCGACACGGCACACGAGCAGGTGGGTGACCAGCACCACGCCCTGCCGCCTTCGTCTCCCTAGTGGCAATGTTCACACACCGCACCAGGTACTCATTTGAGGGGAGGCCCAGGACCGGTTCACGAAAATCGTCACTGGTGTTGGCCGTGAGCGGGATTCGAACTGGGTTGGCCAGCGTTGTAGCCCAGCGCGCTAACCACTGGGCTACCGCTCCGACGCGAGCATTTACGCGTTATATACACACACCCACAACTCCATAGGCCAGCATGCTGCGTGTGTATACCGTAACGTAAATGTAGTCATACATGACTGTAATCGCAATGTTATTTATAGACACGCTGGGGTGTCGAGGGAGATGGCTTGTATCCAAGGCCGTCGAGAGTCGGGGAGGTGGTGGGAGGCGGGGGATTAGAAAGGGGGGATGACGGGGATAGAGGGAGGGAGGCAAACGGAAAACTCGCCCCGCATCACACACAGAAGAGGGCCCAGAAACTCTTCATTTAATATGAAATTAGATTTTTACGATACTTACTGGCTATGATTTTTTTTTACGTAAGTTAAATTGTGTCATCGGGACGATTCCAGCTCAATTCATTTAACACGCTGAGGTCGATCAAAGAGGTACCAATTTGCGCAGCGGTCAACAGTGATTGTCCGATGGGTTGATTCGCCGCTCCCCACCATAGGAATGTGGAATTTCCACCGTGGGCTCAAAAGCTTGTCTGGTTTTTATTTATTCTTCGTGAGTAAGCTTGATGGTGAACGTACTGATGGAGGTTTGTCACGGCTCGATGTATGAGAATTGCTCTCCATAGCTGCTCTTTCGGGATAGCCGTTTCAGTGAGTGTTACAGTCTGTTTCCTTCGCGAGGTTTTGCCCTCGCCGTTGGAGGCATCATCAGGCGTTTAAGGTGAACGTTGTCCGGTTTTAATTTTACACCTACGTGTATTTCTGCTTAATAAATATTCGTATTTGTTTGGACGTAATTCACGACGCAAGTTGCTATCATTGTACCGACGTAGGTTGTTTAGGGCTCAATTCATATATTAACACATATTAATATATTAACATTGTGAATGTGTATACAGATGTACGCGTGCCCTGTGTGTATGTTTGAATATACACGTTCGTGTGTGTATGTATGTATATAATGCAGAGGATTGGTACTCAAGATGCACGCGTGGAGATATGTACACATGCATCCATCAATATCCGTATGTGTGTGCGTTATATATGATTGCAGTAGAGGGTATTACATAGGGCTCTGAGAGGCACTGTGTTTATGTGTGTGTACTTGAATACGTGCGGAGCGGTAGTGCAGCGGTTAGCGCGCTGCCTCCCCTAGGTCGACTCAGCCTTCAACGAGTAACTTCTGCGGTTCGTGCGTAAACATCATTAATAGGGAGACAAAGGCGGCTGGGCGGTCGCTACTCACCGTGACTGCCCAGTGCTCGCTGACCGCACTTGCCCTAATAGTCTGTAAATCCTACACAGGGGATCTTTGTCTTTGCAATTGTCGCTCCAAGAAAATATTCCAGGGGATTTCCCTCTCCCGCGTAACCCTTTCCCCCCTACCCTCGGGTGCTTTTCTGTTTGAAGTTTCCACGTTCTTCCCCCTGTTCTGCGTGGGTTTCCTCCGGGTTCTCCGGTTTCCTCTCGCAACTTAAAAAAAACCCCACTCATTAATTAGTTGGCCGATAACATCATAATACATAGTAAGTAGTGTGTGGCAAAACGGCGCCGGCAAACCGCCTGGCTGCCTCCTCCGCTTCTCTGCGCTTTCCTCGCTACGCCTCCGAGTCGTTCTCTCGTCGAATGAATATCTTCGACGTTGAATGAATATGTGTCGTGCGTTATAAATGTAAAATTGTTATTATTATCACAAACTGACGGCGTGTCTCGACCGGCTTGTGCGACCGTGGGCCCGCGAGCAGGCGCATGTCGAAGCAGGAGGGAGAGATCGAGTTGACCGAGGATGGAAGGCCCGTGCAAGTCAAGCCGCCGAAGGAGCCCCTGTGCGAGTGCCGCTGCTTCGGAATGCCCAAGCGGTACATCATCGCCGTGATGAGCGGCCTGGGATTCTGCATCTCGTTCGGAATCCGATGCAACCTTGGCGTGGCCGTGGTGGACATGGTGAACAACAGCTCGTATCACTCGGGAGACAAGCTCATCAAGCAGGTGAATGAGAAGGGTTGGATGCGACATTTACAGAAACAGTCATCTTTCTTGTAACCCGGTGACATTACTTGACGGGAGAATCACCGCTGCTAAACCACGGCGTTGTATACACGGCGTTAGACAACCGTCCACACAAGGTATAGACGATGTCAGTGAAAATAACGGGATTCTAATCCCACACGCTGCCCCTCCCTCGCGATCCATTAGCCGCGCTTAGGCGTCCCCACATCCGCCACAACCGGCCATCATTCTCACCAGACCTCACATCAGTGCCCCTATTTATAATTCATAACCGAACAGCTATTTTTACGTTATTTCGTTACATTATCTCAAGACAGTCGTCCAGCAACGCATTGACGAAAGGGACTGTAAATTGTGGTTTTACGCAGTATATACTGTATAGACTGTCCTATTCTGCGCGTGGTCGAGTGCTGGCATTGACCGATGTCGTTTTCGTGTTTTGGAAATTAAAGGTGGATCTGCGTTTACAGGAGCCATTCATTCACGTGTTTTAGAATATCACACGTGTGGTAATAATACAACGAATGTGTATATATAGAGGATATAAAATGTATGTTTTCGTATACATGCCTACATGCATTTACTAGTCTGTGTGAACACACAACTGACAATTATTCACCTATGGTTGAATCCGATTAATCTTACACTCTTCGTTACGCGCAATTCCAACGGATTTGGCAATTCTGCATTCGTGCCGGCTGTTTAGAAAAACATTTGCATATGAAACGCACTATATTTAAAAACGATGACATCACATGACCTTCACGATATTCATTCAACACGCGTCTAGGGACAGACTCACGCACACACAGCCACACACACGGCTGCGCACGATGACAGCTATATTTAGGTTTTAATACACACACCAAACGCTGATGTGTGCATTGCGTGTGCAGAAAGCGGAATTCAACTGGGACCCTGAGACTGTGGGGCTGATCCACGGCTCGTTTTTCTGGGGATATATCGTCACACAAATCCCAGGAGGATTCATCTCCAACAAATTCGCAGCCAATCGGTAGGTTGCTTCGTTGGTAAATGTTAATGCAGACACGTATGAGAATTTATTTCCTAATCTGTTCTTTCGGGATGGCCGTGTCGTGCGATCTCCCTCTCTCGCTCTCTTTCCTTCGCGACGTTTCGCCTCCCACGTTGGAGGCATCTTCGGGCGTTCTGAGTTCCGAGTGTGGGTGAGGTTAAATGTGTTGCATTATTTATTCTCTATTATTACCGTGACACCACCTTATTTTTCCTTCCAGGTGCTCCCCTCCCCCCACTGCTTCCTGTGCGCATTCTGTTTACGCCCCCTGGGATTGTCCATCCATCCATCCATTGTCAGGAAACCACTTAATCCTGTACAGGGTGGCGGTGAGCCGGAGCAAACACAGGGCGCAACGCAGGGCCATACCCAGGATGAAACGCCAGTCAATCACAGGGCACCGGGGGCAATTTAGTCCGTAGGCTAATTATCCTCTGCAGCAGCATGTCTTTGGACTGTGGGGAGAAAACCGGAACTCAAGTCAGAAAGGCCCCCGAGTCGGGATTCGAACCCGGGTACTTCTTGCTGTGAAACTCACAGCACTACTGTACCGCCAACCCTGGGTTTGTGATCTTTCTAATGCACACGTCCCTCCTCCGCACGTGCTGTCAATATCAGTACAACCGGCGCGTGTTGTTTTTCTTAATATGCAGGTGCTTTTCATTATCTCTGGTTGTGTTTTAACCGAACCCCTCCCCCTGGTCGACAGCTCTGAAACTATTGCAGGAGATTTGTTTGCCCCGACGTTACGTAATGCCGCTCATTGCACTGCTCCTGTTCAAGTCTCCGGGATTAATGCAGATTCCGGGAGCGGATTGGCAACCCTTCCCTCCCCCGTCGCAGCGGATAATCAACAGTTTAAACACACGACCGATCTATCCTTCTGGACTCTCGATGTGCTGTGCAGAGGACGAATCGCAAGTTGCCTAACACGTTTGGTCTGTTTAAAGCCACGCTGTACTGATGAAGGTTTTCGATGCATGAGAATTGCTCTCCATACCCGTTCTGTCGGGATGGCATTGCCAACCCAGGACACGCTGGAGGGATTACATCTCTCGGCTGGCCGGGGAACGCCTGGGAATCGCTGTCGCCACGAACCTCAATGGTTGGATGGGTGGAGGCGGGTTTACGATACCAACCCCATAAAAAGGCTCTATTGTAAGCTTCTAAGGTGGAATGTATTAATCTTAATGTGCAAGGCTGCTCAACGTGGTGGGATGTATATCGCGTGTGCGTGTGTCTGTTTGTGTGTGACGGTGTACAAACATTGGCACTAGGGGAAAGAAAGGCGGCCGTGCGTGGTGCTGATCACCCACCTCCTACGCGGTGCCGTGTCGACCTTCATAGGGTGCTACTGACATGCCGTTCTCTCCACAGCTCGGATAAAAAAAAAACCCCGAAAAAAAGTTGATTATTTTCCGTTCAGCACTTTGACCCTACGGTCCGTTAAGGCTGCACGGGGGGACCTTGGTCTTTCTCGTTGCGTGCCGGACGCAGGGTGTTCGGCCTGGCCATCGTCTTGACGTCGACGCTCAACATGTTCATCCCGTCGGCGGCGCGCGCTCACTACGGCCTCGTCATCTTCGTGCGCATCTTGCAGGGGCTCGTCGAGGTGAGCGCGTGGAGCGGTGGCGCAGCGGTTAGCGCGTCACGCCAACCGTACACGGCAGGTCGCGCGGAAGAGTAGGCCAAATACCCTCTAGAGGGGCTGTCTAGAGCTCGCTCTAGTAGAGACCCGTCCGCTAGCAGTTGCGTGAGTAAGCAGTTTCAGGGCTGCACCTTTACCCACTTTTATTACGTTGATTTCCTTCGTGAGAATCTCGAAGGGAGCACCGGAGATCCATCCACGTGTTCGTGCGGCCTTGGCCGCTGATCGAACGAAAGGAAGGGGTCACTGCCTGGTCTATGGATCTTTCAACGCAATCGCACGAATTGTATGATTTTCTGTTTTTTGGCCACATGGCAAGGGCATTGTGGTCAAATCAATGAGTGTAGAGGAGAGACTGTGTCGACGCAGCACTCTGCAAGCCTACCGGTTTATGCAACGTCTTGAATTGTCTCATGTCTATGCACAGTGACTGGGTGATGCGAAGTCTAATTATGTTCTGTTGTATGTTTTATTATGGCTTACACTTGTAAACAGAAAACTCCAAAATTCAAATGGTTAGATCTTGCGGCCACCCACATTTTTGAGTGGTTTTTTTTCGATGTCACAAAAAAATTGGAGGTTTTGAAGGGGATTGAATTGAAAAAAATAAGGTGCGATTATAAAATATTACATTACCCAAGTTGAGTTTTCATCCAGCCACCTGTGTCCTTGTGTTTCAATTCACACCGTCCACATGGAAACCAGGCAATCATGTGTTCTGCTGTAATGATCAGAAACAAATTCGGACAAACACTTAATAGGAAGGGCAGCACGGTGGCGCGGTGAGTAGCGCTGCCGCCTCACAGCAAGAAGGGCCCCGGGTTCGAAATCCCGGCTCCGGGTGCCTTTCTGTGTGGAGTTTGCCTGTTCTCTCCCCGTGCCCCCGTGGATTTTCACCAGGCACCCCGGTTTTCTCCCACAGTCCAAAAATACATGCTGCTTCATATGATAATTGGCCTGCTGACTAAATTACCCCCCGGGTGCCCTGTGATCGACTGGTGTCCCATCCTGTGTATAGCCCGGCCTTACGCCCTGCGTCTTCCGAGCTAGGCTCCGGCTCACCGCAACCCTATACAGGATTACGCGCTTTCTGACAACGAGACGAGATGAGAAGCGTGCGGACACCGGTACGAGAGCGTGTGAGGTTGTGCTTGTCTGCGGCACGGTGAGCAGGGGGGGCCCCCGTGGCGCGTGAGTGATTAAGGTCACCGTTGTGCGCGTGGAACAGGGGGTCACGTACCCGGCTTGTCACGGGATCTGGGCCAAGTGGGCGCCGCCGTTGGAGCGCAGTCGCCTTGCCACCACGGCCTTCTGCGGTGAGCATCCCGCCGTGGGATTCACGAAAGCCCGGCGAACACAAGCACGCACGGATGCAATAAAGACAGAGGCAAAGATCCCCCGTGTAGCCATTACAGGCTGTAGGGGCAAGCGACGTTAGCGAGAACCTACGAATGTCGACACGGCACACGAGGGGGGGGTGGGTGACCAGCAGCACGCCCGGCCGCCTTTGTCTCCCTAGTGGCATTGTTTATGCACACACACGCACGCACGTGTGTCGCGCATACACGCACGCGTGCTCACCCCGCCGCGCGAGGTATCATCTGACACGTGCCGCGGCAAGGGTCAGGTTCCCCTCGTTATTTTCCTCATGAATTAAAGAACAAGGCAACCGTATAAATAGGAACAACCCTTTGTCCCGCAGATACACAACATCGGCTGGGTGTCCGTGGCTGTTCGCGTGAACGCCGCGGCCTCACGGCTGTCTTTATTATTTTAATGCGCGCCGCTGCTATAGCGACGTCACCGGAGTGCTGCTTGAAAGTCATCCGTCCATCCGTCCATTTTCAGAAACCGCTTAATTATGTACAGCGTCGCGGTGAGCCGGAGCCTATCCCGGCAGACACAGGGCGCAAGACAGGGCTATATCCAGGATGGGACGCTAGTCCATCGCAGGGCACCTAGGGGAAATGCAGTCAGTAGGCCAATTCACCTGGCAGCATGTCTTTGGACGGTGGGAGGAAAGCGGAGTGCCCGGCGAATACCCACGCGGACACGGGGATAACATGCAAACTCCACACAGAAAGACCCCCGAGCCGGGATACGAACCCGGGAACACGGGGCCTTCTCGCTGCGAGGCGGCGGCGTTACCCACTACGCCACCGTGCCGCCCTTGCATGAAAGTGACTGACAAGTAAATGTTGCTCGTTAGCGAAGCTTAACACGCGTGTCGGCCAGGATGTACGGAGGCGTCGTGTTTCTACGAAAGCTGCTTGTATTTTGTCCTCCTTTAAGATTCGTAGCAATTGCGATAATTCGCTCATCCCATCACCCCATCTTCTTCTTCTTTGCGATTCTTCGAAGCGCGATGTTAAATTACAGTTACCCCATCATCAGACGTGATCTTTACCCGCTGCTAGATGAAGGCCTCCCCCCAGACGGTTGCCAGTTTACACGATCTTGCGATGTCGCAATCTGTCACGCTGGTTCGCCACCTGAGCCGATGGCGCTGCTCCAGAGCTGTGATGGACATCCTCTAAGGCAGGGATTCTCAATCTTTAGCACCTCAAGACCCACGTGGCCCACTTGGGTATGGGTGCCACGGAACACTAGGTGGCGCTCGCGGCCCACTGATGGGTCGCGACCCACCGGTTGAGAATGGTGGCTCTAAGGGCATGTTCGCCCTGATCGGCAAGGATCACTACGTAATATCTTCAGCTAATGCACGTGGTGTTAAGCACCTACATTCAGGCTGATACCCATGTACGAAACCGTAGGACAATTTGTTTGGCTCGTTATATTTTTAGGAAGGAATTAATAAGTTAGTGATGTATGTTTTCACGGCTCGACTCATGATGTTTGCTCTTCGCCTCCCACGTTGGAAGCATCGACGCCTGATGATGCTTCCAACGTGGGAGGCGAAACGTCGCGAGGGAGATCGCTCGACACGGCTATCCCGAAAGAACAGCTTTGAAGAACAACCATCGGGAGTTAAAACGTTTTATTTAATCACATTTTGTAGCACAATCTGTGCATGATTGCTGAAATCCAGCGTTTAAATGTATCCAAGCGACAGTGCAGGTACATGCAATAATATACGCAATGTTAAACGTGTGCTCTTGCATGGAGATTGTTGCAGATAAGTTACACTGCTGCATTATGCATGCGTTTCGGGGATTACAGAGCAAAGTGAAACACAGCACCCTTTGAAAAAAAAGGGGGCTTGTAGAAAATTGAAAATTCGGATGATCAAGGGCTTTGACATGAATACGAAATCGGATGCTTCTGAAAAATCCGATTAGTTGCCAATGTCAGATTGCACCTGAGCTCTCGCCTGCCTTCCCTGTGCCCCGCTCACCGTATCAGCTGTGTTCTGAACGTCATCATTATAAGCCTTGTTACGTTGTCATCATTGTCATCGTTATTCTATTCACATCAACCATAATTTAAAGATTTTTTTTTACATAATCAGGATCATCATGTCCGTCACGTTTACATCATCGTCGTTAAATAATCAAATAATCATGGCCATGCCTTTCGTGGCAGCATCAGCATCACCGCCGTCATATTTACATCATCAGCCGCAAAACATTAATTATAATTAGACTTCTAAAGCGCCTTTCACTCAAGGGTCGCAAGCCACCGTGAGTGTAATTAATGGAAATTATTGTTATCCACGGCTATTAAAAGTTAGTTACAATCTCATGTAATAATTTGCAGGGCTTTCTTAATCCATTGCTGGATGTAAGCCTCCGTACACCCGCATTACACTGCGTCAGTCATGGAGCTTGTTCAGCTATATCTTGATAGGCACTCTTGTGATTGGAGACTGCTGTATTATGTACCAGCAGCCACAGTGCGAATGTGCGTGTGTTCCATGTTCTTACAGGTTCCTATGCTGGCGCCGTGGTGGCAATGCCCTTGGCCGGGATATTGGTGCAGTATGCAGGATGGTCGTCCGTGTTCTATGTGTACGGTGAGTGCGACCAGGTATGGATGTTCCAGTGCAGGGCTGGGGAACTCGATAGCACTGAGGCCAAATCCGAGCCGCGGCATCGTTTACATTCGGCCCAACGGCAACATGAGGCCCACCGCGTCTTAACGCCCCGCAAGCTATCTTGCTTTGTCGCCTCGAGCATCTCACCCGCGCCAATGGGATACAGCAGCAGATGGCTATAAGCACAGTTCTATTATAAGCAGCACATTAATTCTGTTGTAACCAGCACATCCGTGTTTGTCTTTAAGGAAGTGACGGCCTTTTTAGGGGACGCTGGCAGATTTTTGCCGCTCTTAAGATTTCCAGTTTCACGACCTTTCAGTGTATTCATTTATTTTTTGTTGCTTTGGTTTTTATTAGTTGTTTTTTTTCCTGTCGTTGTTGACATGTCGTGCTCTCCGCGGCCCTTGTGCAGCGCTTTGTGACCCTCGGGTGAAAGGCGTTATATAACATGCTTATATTATTATTATACGGGGGGATCTTTGATCTTTGTCTATGTGGCGTTGTCGGCGAATGTGCAGGATCGTTCGGCCTTTTCTGGTACATATTCTGGTTGTGCATCGCGTACGAGAGCCCGGCCAAACATCCCACCATCTCGGACGAAGAGAAGACCTATATCGAGGAAAGCATCGGAGAATCGTACGGGATTTTGGGATCGACGCAGGTGAGTGTCGAGAGGCAAAAAAAAAAAACCGCGCCAAATTATTTTTTGCTGATTTTCCGTTCTCTATCGTTGTTGGCATACCGTTCTCTCCACAGCCCTGTGCAGCGCTTTGTGACCCTCGGGTGAAAGGCGCGCTATACATGTACTAACGGCTACACTACCGCTCGCCAACACATACTTTGATGGCGATGATCAAAACGTTGACTTTCTGTTCATAGGGAGCCATGGATTCAACACGCACATGTGCCTAGACACTTGATGTCGGGGTGCCATTTATCATCACCTGGGTGATTGCAATTGTGTCTCTGCTCCATCAGTTAAATGGTTGTTACGCTGCAGTAAGCTGACGTGTGGAATAAAGTTTTATCTGGCGGAAAAAATAACCGTCGCAGTATTGGCCAAAGTTCTCTGAGATAATGATAAATGTCTTTAAATTTGCGCAGGGGTAAGAAAGTGTACGGGGCTGACTTTGCAATTCCCATTTTGTCGCCATTCTCCAGACGTCTGTCATTTCTCAGGCTACCCGTGAACTCCAGCCATGCCACAGGAGACTTGTGAATGTTAACTTTTAATGAAAGTGCTTCTTTGTAGACTGTGCAGTGGAACTCCCTGTATTATTCATGATCCAATCTATATGCTAATATTGTGTTGGCTTAATTACGGCTTATTTATTAGTGTTACTGCCGTGCATTTGTATTTCACTTGAATTAAGCACTTTCATAAAAGTTGATAAATAAATCAATTGCAAATTTGCCCGCTGCGTAATATATTATAAAATCCGTGTCACTGTGGAAGGCTATTTATTTCAACACATGAATACTGTAACCGTAAATCCCAACTAATAATAACGTATAGCTCTTGGTCCACTGTTGGGTGAAAGCCTTCTAAAACAACCTTGGTCTGCATAGTCTCAACTATGTCGAGTATATATGTTGCCCTTCATATGAATCAGTAGCAGTGGTTAGCACACTACATTGTTAACCCGGTGACCTGAGTTAGAGTCCTGTCTGCAGCTAAGCTCGGTGGTGAGTACTATCCGAATCAGTTTTGGGCCTCTTTTTAGGTTGACTCAGCCTGAAATGGCTATACTATGTAGAGTCAACACCACCACTGGGGAGACATAGGTGGCTGGACATGGCTATGACCCTGTTGCCCTCCTCATGTGTGTGTGATGGCTTAAGTAGGGGCTCGCTAACAGCACTAGTCCCACAGAGGATATACGGGGGATCTTGTCTTTTGTTAAATGGTTGGCACTGAAGGCATCCCACATGGCAATGTTGCTTTGTGCCAGTTTGGCGCAGAGGGCATGCGTGGCTGTTGGGCACTAAACCCCTCTCTGGCTGTGATAAAGTGTTCAGGTTGGCAAGCAGTGATCGCTTTATGTTTTTTTGGAATCTCCGAAACGAACCGACTATGCTCCTCCAGCAAGCACATGTTATTGCAGAGACGCAGGGGCTTGCGGAGGCCTTCATCCAGCAGTAGATGTCATCGCGGATAGTATTTATTCGTTTGTTCGTCAAAGCCTTTGGCTCCGGCTAAAGCCCGACTCGTCCCTGCCTTGCGATTGACAAGCGAGGTGCAAGAGGAGGGCACGGGACAGACCCAGGTACCATGGGCGCGGCCATTTTATGAAATCGATCTACGCAGCAGTCGATTCTCACCACCTATCCGAACCGAGAGTTTATTCGAACGTACTGACGTTTACCTGTAAAAAATATTATTATTTTTTGTATTTGGTCACTTATGTGCAATACGGTGTAAATGGGGATGTTTTGATTTAGTTTGTTATTTTATATTTCTGTCAATTCGCGTTTTTATATCGATTCCCAACATCGATTTCCTCAACATTTTGTGTCTGTACGGGAATCGGTTCCCGCCCTGCTAGGAATCGATCCCCGTCCTGCTAGGAATCGATCCACGCGGCAGTCGATTCCACCACATATTCGAATCGAGCGTTTAATCGAGCGTACTGATTTTTACGTGTAAAAATATAATTTTATAATTTTGGCCTCGGTCACTTACGTGCAATGCGGTGTAAACGGTCGTGTTTTGATTTAGTTTGCATAGTTTTTTTGTTTGTATTTTTGTCAATTCGCGTGTTTGTTGTGTCACAGGAATCCCGTCGAGAGTTTACGTTTTCAGTGGCTATTTTTTCTTTACTAAAAATACGCTTCTATCTGGCAGCAAAAGCTCCATTATTAAATGAGTCGCTATGCGAACGATTCCAACAAATCGATTTCCAAAATCGATTCCCAGACTCGACTCCTCAGGCTACATCCGGGTCTGTAGTGGAACCGGATCCCACCACGCAGCTTTAGTGGAACCGGATCCCACCACGACTATCCCGGCAAAATTACTCACCGGCAATAAAAAGCAACAATCATGAATCTAGCCGTGAAAACCTACATCGGTAAGTATATTGTCAATGACTATACAGTTCGTGAGTATATTGCCAGTATGTAGCTCGCACCTGTGTGATGGTCCGCGTTGTAAGAGCTCGGGAATTGACCCGCTCGGTAACTCGAGTGCGGTATGCACGGCGGCCCCGTGTTTTCGCCCCCGTATAGCCGTGACAGACTGCAGGGGCAAGTGCCGTTAGCGAGCACCCATGAAGGTCGACGTGGCACACGAAGGGGTGGGTAGCCAGCACCACGACCGGCCGCCTTTGTCTCCCTAGTGGCAATGTTTACTCACCGCACTAGGTACTCATTTGAGGCTGAGTCGACCTAGAGGAAGCCCAGGACCGGTTCAGAGAATCGTCACTGGTGTTGGCCGTGAGCGGGATTCGAACTCGGTGTCGCCAGGTTTATAGCCCAGCGCGCTAACCACTGAGCCACCGCTCCACACAGAGATACACAGAGACAGACACATAGAGACTCACATAGAGACTCACAGAGACACACAACAACAACAACACTAACCGCCATTCGCCACTAACTGGCGGTGACGTCACCACGGCGCATGTGCCAGGCCAGGTGCACTATGAGGCTATCACGCAGTGTCGAAGGCTCGCTGACAGGAGGTCACGGGACAGACCCAGGTGCCATGGGCTGCCTGCTGTGCCAGGCTAGGTGCATGAGGAGGTCACGGGACAGACCCAGGTGCCATGGGCTGCCTGCTGTGCCATGCTAGGTGCATGAGGAGGTCACGGGACAGATTGGCGTTGTTTCCCCCTCATGTCTGTCTCTGTCTTGCTGTCTCTGTGTCCCTATGTCTCCCCCTTGTCGCTCACCCTCCCTGTCTCCCTCCGTGTTTGTCTTTAAGGAAGTGACGGCTATCTTAGGGGACGCTGGCAGATTTTTCCAGCTCTTAAGATTGCCAGTTTCACGACCTTTCAGTGTATTCGAAGCAGCCTTAATTATTTTTTTGTTGCTTTGGTTTTTATTAGTTGTTGTTTTTTTCTGTCGTTGTGCAGCGCTTTGTGACCCTCTGGTGAAAGGCGCTCTATAAAATGCTATTATTAGATAGATCACCGCTGAAAAAAATACGGTTCAGTTTCAGTGACTTCGTGAATTGCACGTCTGTGGGCGAATCAGTGCGCGTAATCCCTCAAGACTACCGGGCAAGGTCACAGGTGTTGCTGCGAAGTGTCTGCTCATCAGTGTTTGTAATTTCAACGCATTTCGACTGAGGTTGAGAGCATTAATGTATTAGCTCCATCTGTCTGTGTCGAGAATGGAGGGTGGGGGCCATGGAGCGGGGGAATTATAACTCTGGTAAATATCATTCAATATGAATACAACTTTACTCAAACGTTGTTTAGCTTGTTTTATAATTATATTTTGGGCCTAGGCCACACGACACATCACGGAGCCTAACCGAAAAATGAATCGGAACGTTATTATCGTGAACTAAATTCTTTAGAAGACAAAGGTACGTTGGAGAGCGTTACATAATCACGCGCGTATGTGTAATTTCTTTCTTTCTTGAATCTCAGAAATTCAAGACTCCCTGGAAGAAGTTCTTCACCTCCATGCCGGTGTATGCCATCATCGTGGCCAACTTCTGCCGGAGCTGGACCTTTTACCTGCTGCTCATCTCTCAGCCCGCATACTTCGAGGAGGTGTTCGGCTTTGAGATAAGCAAGGTGACTGCGGAGCACATGTGTGGCGCGGTACGGCGTGGTTGGGTGTGGTTTGGGTGTGCGGTGTGGTGCGATGCAATTGCGCTGAAGTGTGGTGTAGTGTAGTTCGTTGTGGTGTGATGAAGTGCAGTGCAATGCAGTGTGATGCAGTACCGTGTGATGCAGTGCGGTGCATTGCGCTGCAGTGTGGTGTAGTGTGGCGCGTTGTGGTGTGATGGAGTGCGCTGTACTGTGATGTGGTGTGATCCAGTGCAGTGCGATGTGATGTATTGCGATGTTATGCAGTGCAATGTAGTGTGGGGCGTTGTGGTGTGATGCAGTGCGATGCAGTGTGATGCAGTGCGGGTGGCCTGGTCGTATAAACTGAAGGTTTAGGCTGCACTGGCTCATGGCTCAGGCGCCGTTTTGTGTGACAGCTGCTGCATTGATCCAAACCCAGTGAACACAGCAGCTGAGCCGCTCACTTTCCCCCAACACACAGCGTTCATGTGCACCCATTCAGCCCAGCGTGCTTTCTTTACTTGGCGGTGGAACAGTGCTGAGGCGCCGGTTAGCAGTCGGTTCGCATCTGCACTCATCTTTATTCACAACTCAGAACGCCTCAGGATGCCTCCTACGTCTTGGTTTAAGGCGCGTAAAGTTAACCGTGACCTAACCCGAGAATCATTTATGACGGTTGCTCTTCAAAGCTGTTCTTTCGGGATAGCCGTGTCGAGCGCACCCTAAGGCTTCCAACGTGGGAGGGGAAAACGTTGCGAGGGAGAGAGTGAATGCTTGACACGGATATCCCTAAAAAAACTTCTATGAAAAGCAATTCTCATTTTGTCCAATAATGCAATAGATTCATTGCCACCAGTCTAATCGTCATTGTCTCGGGATCATCGTCTTAATATGTAAGCATCGCCAAGTTCTTACCTTACATCTCAGACATATGTGGCCTCTTAGTGTCTGGTTCAGACCACCTGTCAGTGTCACACGATCTGGGGTGAACTCCCTGTGGACGAGCAGTGACTCCACTCTGCTCTTCGCGTCTCTGTCTGTGAGTGTGTTCACAAAGTGAGGAGTGGTGGTGTAGATGTTGCGCGCCAAACCCTGGGTGCCTCGGTTCGAATACAACCATGGGTAATATCAGTGGTGATTCGTATCAACCAGTGCTGGGTCCCTCCTAGGTAAACTCGGCATTAACTACATTGATGGTTGCTCTTTAGAGCTGCACTTTCGGAATAGCCATGTCGAGCGCTCTGCCTCTCTCCCTTGCGACGTTTCGCCTCTCACGTTGCAAGCATCATCAACGTGGGAGGCGAAACCATCATGAAGCGAGCCGTGAAAACCGACATCAGTACATTAACTACATTCTCCAATTAAAGTGTGAACCCATCATTGTGGCAATTCTTCAACTTGTTGGAGCATTATCAATGATCAAAGGTACTCACCCGCCTGCTGAGGTGTATAAACATCAGCCTTAGGGCGACAAAGGTGTCTGGGCGTGATGCAGGTCACACCCAACCCCGAGCTCCGCCGTATCAGCCCTTTATAACACACTCACTTACAAAACTTGCCCCAACAATCCGTGTAGGCTACGCTGGGAATCTTTGTTTTTTTTTATTCACAAAGGCATCTATGCTACGGAGGGAAATCCCGTCATGTCTGATGTTACCACGAGCAATGGGATGCATCTTGTAGCCTCGTGGAGCGGTGGCTTTGCAGATCCATTATCTGGGCTCCCGTGCGTGCACCATAGCTACGGTACCATAGGCCACTTAGCCAAACACACTAACGAGCAAGACCGCGGGTTATTTGTCCTTCAAGCACGCGGCCAGGGCTGTGTATTGTGATCGCAATTAATGCCGTTAATGAAATGCTTTGTAATCGGCACCCACAATTAATAATCTCGCTTTATTTGCGGTGGATTGAATTTATTCAATTCGTGTTTTTCCCCCGTCTTTTCATAAACAGATTATTCATTGTTGCCATTATTTGGCACGGATAGGTTTATTTTATTTAACGGTCGTGCGTCCGAGCCAAAGGATCGAACGTCGCGGTGTTTTGAAGTGAGTGAAACAACCACAGCCCATAATCGTCTGTGAAACACACTTCCTTCACGATGGACTTGCTCCGTAATGACGCTACGACTGACGTACGACACGGGTGATTCATTGGTTCGTTCGTCCGCACGTGTCCGTCTCCTACAGGTGGGCATCATCTCGGCTCTCCCGCACTTGGTGATGACGATCGTGGTGCCCATCGGAGGACAGCTGGCCGACTTCTTCCGCAGCAAGAAGATTCTGTCCACCACCACCGTGCGCAAGATGATGAATTGTGGAGGTGAGCGGGTCGCCGTGACCAGGCGCGTCGCAGCCGCGTTTGTTACGGGTGTTGCGACACCCGCACTTTCACAGAAACGTGATTCCATCCCCCACACCTTTTCCTGAGGTAGTCTCTAATCTATGGGTAGTCTGATTAAACGAAACCGAGTTCCCAACACATGAAAACTTATTGGTCAAATTAGATTGATTTAACGGCCATCCAGCCAATCACAGCCATTTGACCAACCCACTAGGCCAGGGCGGGAAGAGTAAACGGTTGAAGTGCGGTACGTGCGGGGGGCCGAAGGCGGGGGGTTGCGGTGCTCATGTCCCACCCCTAGAACCTCCACACTTTTAAAATCGCTGCTCCATCCCTGGCCGTGGGGTTTTCTTTAAATCCGAGCTGTGGAGAGAACGGCATGTCAACAACATAAAGACAGAATAACTGAGAGTCAAGCAAATAGCGATAAATTATAAGATGTTTTCGACGTTTCGCTGGTAATTACATCCAGCTTCAATCAGGAGGTTGAGAACCTCTGCGTTAAGCGACCGATTCCCGCCGAGGCCGTGAGCTGACCGTGACGCTGCCGCCGTGGGGCCTTTGCGATCGCAGGCTTCGGCATGGAGGCCACGCTGCTGCTCGTGGTGGGATTCTCGCACGGGAAGGGCATCGCCATCACCTTCCTCGTCCTGGCTGTCGGCTTCAGCGGCTTCGCCATTTCAGGTTTGTGCGGAGAGCGACAAAGATCGCCCCCCCCCCCACGGTCATGCGTTAGCAGACCGTAAGGTCAAGTGGTGTAGGGTCAAGTTAGCAAGCATATACGTTGGTCGAAGATACAGATCCCCCCTGATAGCGTTAACGGACTGGAGGGTCAAGTGCCGTAAGCGAATAGCACCTATGAAGGCCGACACGGCACACGAGAGGGTGGGTTGCCAGCACTACGCCCGGCCGCCTTTGTCTCCCTAGTGGCAATGTTTGCACACAGAACTAGGTACTCATTTTGAAGCTGAGTCGACCTAGGGGATGATAAGGACCGGTTCAGAAAATCGTTACTGGTGTTGGCCGGATATACGGTTGTTGGGCCCTCTGGCACAAACACAGCTCAAACCGTAGGCATGGAGGTCATCGAACAGAGACTCCTGTGAATCGGATAACATGGGCATGGTGGTCATGATCCAGGCCCCGAGTGCGTAATGATGTAAGCTGTCACAGCTCGACGCATGAGAATTGCTCTGAAGAGCTGCTCTTTCGGGATAGCCGCGTCGAGCGTTCCTCCCCTCTACCTTCGCGGCGTTTCGCCTCGGACCCTGATCATGATTGCCATGATAGGATGACCCTGATGATTGTGTCCGTGATTAATTGCCGCATATTAAACTTAACTGCATCTAGCGCTATCCCCTTGGCCACTGCTCCTCCGTAGAGAAAACGTGCATTTTGTTGTTGTCACTTAACAGCACCTCTGTCTCGTTCCTTAGCCTCCGCTCGCCAATACATCGCTCATGCTGCCGACTAAGCTGGTTAGCGCCCCCCTCCCATCTCTCCCCCCTACGCCCCCTCTCTCTTCCCTCTCCCGCCTCGTCCCCTCCAACTTGCACGATCACACCCTTGGCCGGTGCTGTTGCGTGCCTCCAGGCTTTAACGTTAACCACCTGGACATCGCCCCTCGCTATGCAAGTATCCTCATGGGCATCTCCAACGGCGTGGGCACCCTGTCGGGCATGGTGTGCCCGCTCATCGTGGGCGCCATGACGAAGCACAAGGTGAGGCACGCTGTGGGTCGCGGCTCACAGACTGACTAAGATAAGAATCTACCGGGCAAAAATGATGCAATTGATGTAGCTAGATAGATAGGCGTTCATTATTGCAGCGGAAAATACCCAGTGAGATTGCAAGCTCTGGAAGCGGGATTCCTGCCATACAATAATAGTAATACAAATTTTACATTTTTAACGCGCACATATTCATTCAATGTCGAAGGTGTTCATTCGACGAGAGAACGACTCAGAGGTATGAATAATGAAGAATGCAACTAATATTAATGAACATAAGGTTAAGTCCATCAAGCTCGTCCTCTGCCACAGTAACAATAAGCAGACAATAATATTTTGTCACATATCTGTCTTTCCGCGTATGAAATAAGTGAAAATATTTTTTACACCTCCCATCAGCCACGGTCTTCTGGGAGTGCATAATTTCAGCGAGCCGATGGCGTAAGCGCTGCTGGTATCGGTCATCAACGATTGCACAAAAAGCAAACGGCCATGACTTATTTTAATTTCATTTGATTTGGCAGAACTCCAGGTTTGCGGGTTGAAGGGTATGTTGGTATCGGTGTTAATTGGCACACGGCTAGCGGTTTGCTGCAGGAGGCTGCGTGGGGGAGTGCCGTGCCTGCAAGCTTGTCAATCAGCACAGAGCAGTTCTGTGACATCTTCTTCTGGGGGATCTCTCATTAACCTACGGGGTGATGCATCGCACTGTCATAGTTCAGGATGAGCGTCTGATAATAACAACGATACAGTGTATAACGCGCGCAAACTCCACGCCTGGCCGTGGACGAGACCCGGATGCAGAGGCGCGGAGCCGTACTCGGTGCGGATAAGCCTGAAGGGATAAGTGCTGTTTCAGTCGTTTTTTTGAAGGTCGAGGGTGTGGTAGTTTGTCGAAGGTGCAGGCGCAGGCCGTTCCAGGTGCCACCGCAGGAACATCTCACAATGCTGATAGCTGGTAAGCGGAATATACATTTGAAGGCATTGTAACTGATGTAGGTTTTCATGGCTCGATTCATGATGGTTTGCTCTTCAGGGATGTTCTTTCGGGATACAGAGGGAGAGCGCTCAGTGACACGGTTATCCCGAAAGAACAGCTCTGCGGAGCAACCGTCATTCGAAGGCAAGCCAAAATATATCCACTTTAAAGAAAACGCAGCAAAATTAAATTCGCTAAACGAGGGCATCTTGTGCCGTCACGTGTTAGCGAGCGGAGGCTTGCTAAGGGATCCATTTCAGAAACGGAGACTTCAATTCGGCGCTTTGTGAAAATTGATGGATGACGAGAGCGAGCGGAGGCCACAGTGAGTCACGCAGCCGGAATAGCGAGCGCAGGAGATGAAAGCGGCAGGCGCTAATTGGCAGTGATATTTTTTGTTATTTATCTTTTATGTTCAACGAGGGAAACGGGGTGGGCGGTGGGTGTGGGTTCGGGGGGGGGGGTGTTGGGAAGTGCAAATTAACTCTTCTTATTTTTAGCCTGGTGTGGCTGTCTGATGATTCAGCCTGGTCGCGTATGTTAACTTGTAAACGTGTCTTACCTGTCTGTGCTCGATGCGTGTGAATTAATTTCGGACGATTTATTTGATTGACGGTTGCTCTTCAGAGCTGTTCTTTCGGGATAGCCGTGTCGGGCGATCTCCCACGGCTATCTGGAAAGAACAGCTCTGAAGAGCAACCATCATGAATCGAGCCGTGAAAACCTACATCCGTCGATTTAATTTCAAAATGTATGTACTGCCTATATATGTTTGTTTGTAATGGATGCATTGCGATTAGTCTCATTCAAGTTCATTACGTGTATTATGTGCAATTTTTCGCGGATAAGAGGAGATGTTTAGACGTTTGTTCCACACACCACAACGGATAAGCGTTACACTGTACCCCTTCACCGAACTGATCCCTATAAACAAAAAACATACGATACAGAAGACGATAAAAAAATCCGCGCCGTTCTCTTAAATTGTTTTTATCGTTTTACGCTCCTTTCAAACAGCACTTTTTGGCAAGAAGCGCGAGTGGTAAAACCTTTACGCTTTGATGCGACGGAAAACCGCTCGCGGGAGCGGCGACACATTCACGAGCCGGGGCGAACATCCGCGCCGCGAAACCTGCGTCGGATCCGAGATTGCCCTTTGATTTAGTAGCGCAACCCGGCAGCGAGCATCAGCCTCGCAGTAAATGCTCATTAGGCTGATATACGATGCCAGCGCAGATCGATCCCCGTGCGGTGGGCCCCCCCATCAATCACAGCGCAGCCGAGTTGTGGAAACGCGCGCGTTGCCACTTCTCTACTAAAAAACAGCGCAATTATAAAAAATATCCATCCATCCATTTTCTAAACCGCTTGTCCTGGTGAGGGTCGCGGCGGCAGCAGTCCAAGGAGAGTGGACCAGACATCCCTTTCCTCACCAACAGATTCCAGCTCTTCCTGGGGGATTCTCAGGCGTTCCCAGGCCAGCCGAAAGATATAAAATATGATGAAAGCAAATAGGTTCGTTTTGAGACGCAAACGTACTGACGTTGTTTGGCAAATAGTTATTGCGCGCTGATGTAGGTTTTCACGGCTCGATGTATGCGAATTGCAATCGAGAGCTGCTCTTTCGGGATAGCCGTGCGAAGGAGAGAGGAGGGAACGCTCGGCCATCCCGAAAGAAAAGCTCTTGAATGCAATTCTAAGTAATTCATCCATGTGTCAATAATATTTTAAGTTACCGTTGCACGAGGTTTGATCACCACCTTTGACCCCTACCTGAGGTGGGACCTAAGCTTTCAGGTCGTGTCTGTGTTGTCAGACCATGTGGCCGTCGGTGACCTAGAAATGTCTCACTGAGTCTCACGACCCTCTTTTTCAGGAGAGTTCTGTATTGTGATCTTTGGAAAATTCCACTAATGTTTGGCTTTGTATGGGGTGGAAACCGGAGTACCTGGTTTACCACAATCATGCCAATAACACTTGGCAAGTCATCGTGGTCATCCCTCCAGGTACAGTACTAACTAGGCTCAATTCTGCTTAGCTTCTGAAATCGGATGGATCTTGCACCGTGAAGGCGATTGGATTGGAAGCAAGAACATCATTGCAGGCAACCGTCACCAATCATTTGATAATCTGAAATATCTACTACAGCACGGAGCATCGCTTTGAAGAGGACAATTGTCTCTTAACGACTTAATGAGCAAAGGAATTCCAATAATAACGTTTGATTTGGCAAAGAGGCTAACGGTGATATGACGCACCCGTCGCGAGTGGCCGGTTAACCAAATTGCACTCGTGCGTGAATGGGGCCGCTGAAATCGAGCTCGATTCAGGTGCTTTCACTGGCCCCGCGGTCGGCTGTAATTTTCGACGGGCGGCAATTTTCCCATCGCCCCCCACCTCCCCGGCGCACGGGGCAATTACCTCCGTCTCGACGCGCGCCACCAATTTTCTAAAAAAACCGTCCCGCTGCACGACCTCCTCGCTCTCTCCGTGTCGCCTGCCCCGTCTCACCGCTCGCTCCCTTACTCGCTCCGTCCCCGCGTCGCCGCAGACTCGCGAGGAGTGGCAGAACGTCTTCCTCATCGCGGCGCTGGTGCACTACGGCGGCGTCATCTTCTACGGCATCTTCGCGTCGGGCGAGAAGCAGCCGTGGGCCGACCCCGAGGAGACGAGCGACGAGAAGTGCGGCTTCATCAACGAGGACGAGCTCGGCGGCGACGAGGAGGGCGAGGCCGAGACGGCGATGGGCGAGGGGAGCGGCGGCGCCGGCGGCGGCGGCGGCGGAGGAGGCGGCGGGCTGGCCGGCGCGTCGGGCGGGAAGTCGTACGGCGCGACGGCGCAAAGCAACGGCAGCTGGCCCAACGGCTGGCAGAGCAAGGATGCGCCGGGCCCCGGGGGAGACCGGGAAAGCTATGTGTACAGCGATCCCAGCGAGAGGGACTCATCCTGAAGTGCTCGCCTCCCCCTCCCCCCCTCTGCCCCCGTTTATTTTCCTCTTCCTTCCTTCCTTCTTCCTTCCTTCCTCTTCCCCGTCCACACCCTGTTTGCTCCATCTCTGTCGCAGTTGCGTTTTGTCGGGGCGATGGGTTCAAGGCGCCGCGTCGCCCCTACGAGGTGCGCGGCGTGACGGCCCCCCAACAGTCGGTGCGGCGCGGACGAGCGCGTCTGCCCCCCGCTCCCCCCGCCCGCCTCGACCCGCCTGAACCCGCGACCCTCGCGCGATGCCGGCGACCGGACGTCGCGACGCTTCGAGGCTCGAACCTCGGCGAGTTGATGGCAAAGCCGAGGGGTTGGACGGTGAGATGCGTTCGCGGTTCCGCGCACGGTTGGCCGGCGCGCGACGATTCACCCCCGTGAGTCTCGCGGTTCGTCGGGGTCGCGATTTAATCCGAAAGGATTTATTTTTTTCGGTGACACGGCTGCTGCGAGTTGATGGCGAAGTAATTGGGGCGTACGTGCACGATTAGAGGTGCAGGTATCTTCAGCGTAAGAATGGCAGGAATCTTAGGAGCGGTCGTAGATTTTATTTGACGGATCGGTGTTCCGTGACACGCGCCTCGTCATTGGTAATTGAAACTTTACGACCAAATCATCGAACAAAAACGACGTAAATTGGACCACGTGTCCGTTCCGATTAGACAGGGATGACAGCTCTCGGATATGTTTTCTAGTTGCGCCGCGCGTTCGGAATCGACGTTTTCCGTTTCACTCTATAAGCCGGCACTCCTGTTTAGGAAGTGAATCGAACTCCCGGCACGAGGAGCAAAACGTCGGACACCGTGCCGAACAACACGCGGTACGACCCGCAAACACAGCCGAGAGCTGGCGCAACAGCACAACCATAAAAACAACATACATGGTGGTCTAGATGTCTTGTGATCCCTATTTCATAGTTTTTTTTCCAGTTTGTGGTGTTTCATGAGCCCATACGCTCACTACAAGCCGTTCTTCAATAGTATACAAACTCGCAACAAGCCATTTGAAATTCATAAGGCTTATTTAAAACAGAAATCAATGAGCAAAGGGGAAAACAAATTAGGGGTGGTTCGCGTGTTTGTTGTGTCGCAGGAATCCCGCAAAGAGCTTGCAAGCTCACTGGGTATTTTATGCTGTAATAATCAACATATATCTAAATGGGGGTCACAAGACATCTGGACCACCCTGTAGAGAGACGCGATAGATATAAAAGACACCCACCCAGTAATATATTATTCCTGATTGGTAAAATGAAATAAAGGGAGCAAATGGACGGAAAACAGCGTCCTCGCCGAACACTAACTGTTGAGGCTGTCATTCTGCGCTGTAGGGGCTGACAAGTATTAAACTCCACTGCTAGACACATCGGTGTGTGCATTTCCATGGACCATTTTGCTTGAAATATTTTTACGGTTAGGAGCATTCAAAAAAAAGACGCGAGAGAAGAATAACACAGATGTATAAGTGTATATATGAAAATATAAAAAGGAGAAAAAAAACAAAGTAAAAATAAAAGTATATAATATAATTATAGCAACAGCTAATTAAACAGTAAAAATCTAAAGCATAGTTGCGGGGTTCTTTTTTGTCCGTTGTGTTTTCCACTCGAGTGTGGAAGAGATTCCCAAGCACTGGCCCATGTAAATGTAGGCGAGCGCCTAGCCGGGCGCCTTCGTGTAAAATCCTACCCGCTCTGCCTCCCACTCCCGTGTGTTTCCTCCCAATTCGGCAGGCGCGCGCACGCACGCACACACACGCACGCACGTGCTTGACGGTCAATGTGCTGTCTTGTTGGTACGTGCTGTTCTCCTCCTTCCGCCCGTTCTCCCGTCTCTCCCCCGTTCCCTCCATCAATCGACACCGCGGCGTTCCTTCTGAACAAACTCCCCTCCCATCCTCCCACCCACCCACCTCCACCACGCATCGTAATAGCACAAGTCGTTTATGCAGCTTGAACAAAAAAACTAAACCTAAACGGAGAACCGAAACCGAACAACCGGACAACAAAAAGCACACATTATGCAGAAAACGTTTCTATCACGAATCGCTGTCCTTCACTTCTCGATTGCCAATCGCGGGCATCCCCCCCCTCCGCCGGGGGGGTGCAGCGGTGGTGAGACTCCCGTTACGCTGCGCTCCGTTGCGAGACAGAAGCTTGCGATGTTCGGCTCTTGTGTTTTGTGCGACAGTCGGATTCCCTGCGGGCATTTCGTCACAGGGCAGTATGTGCGAGTCTTTCGTTTGGAAGTCTCTCCTTCTACCTCCCTGTATCCCCCTTTCCCAACACCCCACGGAAACATGTCTCCGCGACTGTATTACAAACAACTTTGGGGCTGAATGGGATGTTCATGTACAGCCACTTGCACTTTCGGAGCTGTACTCAAATGTGGTGTATCACGGTGAATATAAATCATGTGGTGGTGGAAGAATAATTGTTGAAGACGAGAAAAGAAAAAAAAAGTCCATTCAAAAACTTATTTTTTTTTGTTCCTGTGTGTAAAACTGTATCTTTTGAGTTGTTATTTTGAATCGGCAAATAAAAAAGCACAACAAAAAAAGCCAACTGCTCTGGAAATGTCTACTGCGGTTTTGACTTTTATCTGGGGTTGTTTTTGCACAAGTAATTGCTCTGTTGCTGCACGGTCGACGTGTGATGTGACGTGATAAAAAAAAAACCCACCCTGGCAGTTTGTCCTAATTCAATTATAGTTTCTTTAACCGGGTGAGAACTCAAGAGACCGGGATGAGTCTCACTTGCTAGAGTGACCTGGGGCATAGGTCTGCTGCCACGACGGCGGGGAATCTTTAACGCCCACCGTGAAGAAGCAGATGACTCGCGGTGTTGTCGTTGTGACACAGCGCGGTAATAACGAGGGTGGCAGCCACTGGGCCGTGTTACCATCCATCCATCCATTGTCAGAAACCGCTTAATCCCGTACAGGATCTCGGTGAACCGGAGCCTATCCCGGCAGACACGGGGCGCAAGGTAGGGCTATACCTTAGATGGGACCCCAGTCCATCACAGGGCATCGGGGGAAATGTAGTCCGCAGGGCGTGTTACCACGTGACCAAATTACCCGTCATGCCCCCCCCCCAAAAAAACTATGTGAACCCACGACTCACACAGTCGCTTCTCCACTGACTTGGATTCATTTCACCCTTGCTGATATAATTTACCTTTTACGTTTCCCAACAGGGAGACTGTTTTTAGCTCCGCAAATCATCGCGGTTGCTGATGTGGCTGAATAGATGGAGCTCACGTGTTCAATTAGCACATCAGCAAAGCAAGCCGCCAACACGTTATTGGTGTGACTGCTTATGTGTGACTCTAGGTTATTTGTTACACGGGAATAACTTGTTCCTCATTATCGGAGCGGCGGAGAGATATACTCTGCCTATTTCATGGCACATTCGGTGCCGATAACTCACACACACAACGCCTAATTTTGTACCCAATTACCACAATCACTTATGAAACTCGGGCGGCACGGTGGCGCAGTGAGTAGCGCTGCCGCCTCACAGCAAGAAGGCCCCGGGTTCGAATCTCGGCTCGGGGGCCTTTCCGTGTGGCGTTTGCATGTTCTCCCCCGTGTCCACGTGGGTTTTCACCGGTTCACTCCGGTTTCCTCCCACAGTCCAATAACATGCTGCTGCATACGTTAATTGACTTGCAGACTAAATTGCCCTCAGTGCCCTGTGATGGACTGGCGTCCCATCCTGGGTATATCCCTGCCTTGCGCCCTGTGACTGTCGGGATAGGCTCCGGCTCACCGCGATCCTGTACAGGATGAAGCGGTTTCTGACAATGGTTGGATGGTTGGACTTATGAAACTCTCGTATTTAAAAGAAATTAACTGCAAATCCACACTGATTGAAGACCTGACGCTTTCCATTAGAATACACGTTTATGGTGCTGATACCCCACAAAAACAATTCGAAATTTAGAAACGTGTATAGCAATGTATACGTGTGTATGTAATTGGTTAATTGAGCATGCTGGGGGTATTTAACCCCCTCCTCCGCGCTGGCCAGGCATCTTAAGAGGCGTGAGCACCCAAACGTTGCGGCACCATACTACTTACACAAATGGGACATTATTACACCACACAAGCAAAGTTTTATAAAAAAAAATGTCACACTACAAAACGCCGAACGGCAAGTGACAATCAGCACCATTAAAGGTGTAATAACCGCCAATCTCAACCAGTTGGTCGCGACCCATCAGTGGGCCGCGAGCGTCACCTAGTGGTCCGCGGAGACCAGACCCAAGTGGGCCTTGAGGTGCTAAAAGGTTGACAACCCTTGGTATAATATATGGACAACCAATGAAGACTTGTGGCTCGGAGCTCGAATCACGTGGTGGGGAGCATCTCGACCGGAGATCAAAGCGGAACAGAACAACACAAATGGCTGTGGGGATCCATCCCAACACAGCGTGGAGGTCAGTTTCAACACACGCCGCCAGCAGCCCATCAGGTTACATTGTGGCTGTCTCGCTGTGCTACGCCAAGTATCACACAACACAATAATACCACAGCCGCAGATAGCTGGCCGAATCCTTGTGATCCCGGTCGACACGTGGCCACAGTTAATACCTTTACACTGCAGTCACGTATACACGTAATATCTTAACATAATATTCTGGAGCTGCTGTCGGCGGCACGGTGGCACGGTGGCGCGGTGAGTAGCGCTGCCGCCTGCCAGCAAGAAGGCGCCGGGTTCGAATCCCAGCTCGCGGGCCTTGCTGTGTGAAGTGTGCATGTTCTCCCCGTGTCCGCGTGGGCTTTCGCCGGCAACTCCTGTTTCCTCCCACAGTCCAAACACAAGCTGCTGCATAGGTTAATTGGCCTGCGGACTAAATTGTCCCCCGGTGCCTTGTGATGGTCTGGCGTCCTATCCTGGGCGTAGCCCTGCCTTGTGGCCAGTGTCTGCCGGAACAGGCTCCAGCTTACCGCGACTCTGTACAGGATTAAGCGGTTTCTGACAATGGATGGATGGGTTGTTGTGAAGTGACGGGCTGAGACTGGCGACTCACGGTGACACTGAAGACGTGTGTTTGAGCGTGGGGGGGAATGCAGGGGTTGCGAAACCCGTATTATTCCAAACCCAGGATCTCAGCGCCGCCGACAAAGTGTTTGGCTCTCGGTGCTCTCCGGGCACCTCTCAGTGATGTAATGGCCACCGCGAATGGTTAAATTACTTGGACGGCTTCGTCTGCTGTTTGTTTCTAAATATACGCTTAAGTGCACCGCTGCCGCCCGCTTCCAGGTTTTGTACGGCGTTAACCCTGTGTGTCTGCGGGGTCGCTGCGTTTATATATAGCAACTGACCTGAGCCGCCAAGATGCTTGGTGCCCGTAATGCCTCCTCGGCTTAGCTACTTATGGCGCTCTCCGTGCACAGAGACCTTCACTGCACGCAAATCCTCGGCACGCCTCTATCTGTCTGCACCGCAGTGTCGTGGTGACGCGAATTACAACCGTTCGTGAAAGTCAAAGTGATTTTCTGCTCGATCGAGCAATCAGGCGGTGTTCATGCGCTGTTTACAACCGCGCTGGTCGGTTGTAAACCTGACACGGGCAGCTTGCTACTCGCACTCAGCAAAGCATGGCATTGCATTGTATCGATGTTGGTTTTCACGACTTGATGTCTGAGAATTGCTCTTAAGAGATGTTCTTTTGGGATAGCCGTGTCGGGCGTTCCTTCTATATCCTTCGCGATATTTCTTGACCCCCGAACAGATGTAATGAGCAGGGTGACCAGTTTGGAGACGGGAGGAATGTCCGAGACGGCTATCCCGAAAGAACAGCTCTAAAGGAGCAATTATTACAGCATAGATTTTCAATTTGATTCAAGTACCTGCAGTATACTGGGTTACAATTATATTACTGCAGGGCGGGTTGATTGCATTATACATTGATTTGTGTTTCCTATTAAGTGTTAGGGGCGGCACGATGGCGCGGTGAGTAGCGCTGACGCCTCACAGCAAGAAGCGCCAGGGTTCGAATCCCGGCTCGGGTGCCTTTCTGTGTGGAGTTTGCATGGTTCTCCCCGTGTCCGCGTGGGTTGTCACCTAGCACTCCTGTTTCCTCCCACAGTCCAAAGACATGCTGCTGCATAGCTTAATTGTCCTGCGGACTAAATAGCCCCTGGTGCCCTGTGATGGACTGGTGTCCCATACTGGGTATAGCCCAGCCTTGCGCCCTGTGTCTGCCGGGATGAGGCTCCGGTTCATCGCGACGCTGTACAGGATTAAGCGGTTTCTGACAATGGCTGGATGGACGACAGGTTGGGGGTATGTGTTCACGCGTGCGCCGGTATCCCGATTAGCGCCAGCCGGAAGGACCACGGGTGTGTGAATGACACACGACAATCCCTTTGGAGCGCCTCCAGACAAGTAATGCGGATGTCTGGGCTGGGAAGCGCGGCGCGTTAGAATTTAAATCGTCCGTTAGACGGAAACAGGTGCTAAATAAATCAATCAAGGAAGAAGCACGTATCGAAAAGAGCTGTGCAATGCTTCGCGCGTTGCTGGGTGGGAGAATTTTCCAGAGAGCGTGCCACATCGCGGGTGATGAGTTTGCTTCACGGTTAGGTCACAGAGGTCAGCGGGTTAGAACCATCTCAGGGCACCGGGAGCAATTTTGTCCGGCCCAGGCAGCATGTCTTTGGACTGTGGGAGGAAACCGGAGTACATGGCGAAAAACCCACGCGGACACGGTGAGAGCATGCAAACTCCACACAGAAAGGCACCCGAGCCGGGATTTGAACCGGGGTGGGTCTTGCTTTGAGGCGGCAGAGCTACTCACCGCGCCACCAGTGCCGCCCTTGCGGGCAGACGTATTGTTGTCTCAGTGAGGGGGATGATTAGTCACGAGAGCTTTCAGTGTCGCAAGAGAGTATAAAGACAGAGATCCCTGTATAGCCTTAGCAGACTGTATGGTCAAGTGCTGTTAGGGAGCACCTATGAAGGCCGGCACGGCACACGAGGGTGTGGATGGCCAGCACCACACCCGGCCGCCTTTGTCTCCCTCTTGGTGATGTCTACACGCCCCGCACCAGGTACTCGGGGAGACCCAGGTCTGACTCGGAAATTCGTCAGAAGTGTTGGTTGGCGTGGGCGGGAATCGAACTCGTTTCTTTGTAGTGCAGCGCGCTAACCGCGGCACCACCGCTCCCCATATGTACACACGCACACAAGACAAATATCCCCCGTATAGCCTTAGCAGACTGTGGGGTCAAGTGCCGTTGGCGAGCACCTATGAAGGTCGACACGGCACACGATGAGGTGGGTGACCAGCACCACGCCCGGCCGCCTTTGTCTCCCTAGTTGCGCACACACACACACGCGCGAGCCAAATGCGGGGGGTGGTCTGTTGAGGCAATCGCGGTAAGCCGATATATTAAAAACACAGGAGTTGTCGCAGAGGTTTGAGGCACTTAAAGCAACTCAGCGCCGAGGACAGAACTGAGATTACATCCGTTCGCAATGCAACTTTTTACTGACATTGTTCTTCCTAAAGCGAACCGCCAATGAGTCACAGAATGTCAGAGTTTCACACGGGGAATGTGTGATGGTGTCAGGGTGATCGTGGCGCCTTCATCCGCTAAGTGGATGTCCTACTCCTTCCCAGCGCTGCCTCCTCGCCACTGGAAATATTTTGAGTGTTTTTTCTACCGATCTCATGGTGGTCCAGATATCTTGTGACCCACATTTTTAACTTTTTTTCTTTCCCTTTGCTCATTCATTTTTGTTTTAAACGACCCTTACTTATTTATTTGAGGCTAATAGAGTTTATGATATGTCATTTTTATACTGGACACTTTGTGAAAGGTGTCAATTTGGAGTTTTAAGATCTTAACACTTGTATTATTGCCAGGGTAAAATCTTGTATCTTTTTACATCAGTTATTGATATCATTTGTATATTGTTTACAAGGGCAGCACTGTTGCGTGGTGAGTCCGAAGACATGCTACTGCACAGATTAATTGGCCTGCTGACTAAATTGCCCTCGGTGCCCTGTGATGGACTGTCGGGATAGGCTCCGGCTCACCACAACCCTATACAGGATTAAGCGGTTATATTGCATTACACATAATAATAATAATAGCGTTTTATATAGCGCCTTTCACCCGAGGGTCACAAAGCGCTGCACAAAGGCCGCAAAGAGAATGGCACGTCAACAATGAAAAAACAACAAAATGCAAAAATATTACGTTTCAGAGAATTAAACGTGGGTCACAAGACATCTGGACCACGCTGTACACGCAGAAGTATTTTCTGCTCTTGAATTCAGTCATGTTCTCCACGTCTGCGCCGATAAACAAGATACTCCAGCCTTGACATTACACTTGTTGCGTGGGATGTCGGAGCAAGCCGGAAAACCAGATTAATGTTTCTTGACAACGTTCGGACAAATCCTCCCATTTCTCGAAACATGTGTTTTCATTAATGCGCTGGATGTTGTGAACATCACGGACTAATGAGCAGAAACGTCCTCACTCGTGATGAGAGACAGAAACATCCAGACGTGATCCAAACAGAGAATATCTTAGTGGTGTAAACACACAAAAAACAACACTGCGGGTTTTACCACCCACTCCACAACCTTCCATTTCATAAAGAGCTTTAATCCCAAATCCTCTTTGGGAGGTAATCCGGGTCAACTCGGCTCTTTTGTTGATTGAGGGACGATAACACAGACCTCTGAAAGGTAGCATACTCCAACCACAGCCTGAGCAGGGACTGGCACCACCATACCCAACCAATCATTGACACCTTAGTCATTCATTTACGTCAATTCCGGTTTTTTTTTCCAGCCCTTTATTTGAACCCGGTTTGGCAAGAAGTGTTACGCGAGGGCCAGTAAAAAGGTTAGCAGAATTGATTTGAATGCGTCCATAAAACTGCGGTCTGCGTGTGACCAAACCACCCGGAATGCGCGCAATCCCATCTGGTCTCGAGGGTAAAGGATGGTTGTGCCTGGAGATGACTTGGACGGGAGACCACCGCGATACACAAATCAGGTGTCGTGTTGCTGTATAGTGCAGAAAAATAAATGTTGCACTATACGTCCATGCTTCCATACAGTGCCGGCGCTAGCCATAAGAAACCTAAACAGATTTGCGAATTCGATTCGATTCTTCGAAGCGTGATGGTTATATGACAGTTTCCCCATTGCAACAAGTTCTTTTTTAGTTGCAGACAGCCCTTCAACATTTAAATATGTAATAGTCATTGCTGGTCTTAAAGGAGGGCTTCAGACGCTCAACAGACGCCAGGACATCGTTATCTTTCATCTCGGCTTCGAAGTGTTTGGTAGAATATGCAGGTAATACCAAGTATTACTTGACAGGGATCGCGACGTGAACGCCCACTGGGCGGAGACCTAAAGGCCGACCCAGGACACGCTGGAGGGATTATATCCTTTGGCTGGCCTGGGAACGCCTGGGAATCCCCAGCCAGGAAGAGCTGGAATCTGTTGCTTAGGAAAGGGATGTCTGGTCCACTGCGACCCTCACCAGGACAAGCGGTTTAGAAAATGGATGTATTACAGCTGTGCGTGCCTTACGTGCCTTCCCTTCATAACATCCAGATATCAGAGTGCGTTTGGAAAGGTCTCTGGAAGCCTTCACCCAAAACGTGTCTCATCTCCCTCGGTTTAGTAGCTCATCCACGCCGAGACAGTCAAGAACCCTAATGCTGTGGCTGCGTTTCCACTGGCTCTTGTTAACCTACTAATTTCATGATTTGCTCCTGGTCTGCCTTCAAACTTTGCCCAAGGTATACATATTCTGCGTTAAAACCTCGCTTTAGCGGACTTCTATTCAACGGACTTCGGAAGCAACAGATGCCGTCCGCTGCATCCGAAACAGCACTGTGCATTGGAATAAATGGAAATAATATTGTTTTTATTTTCGTGGGATTTTTTTTGTGCCGCAATTAGATACATGTATGACTCTGTTTATTGGTGCTCATAATATAAGAGTTGTTATAAGGTATGGTCATTATAAGATCGTAATATGGAAGTCCGGATTTAACAGACCTCCGGACATCCTTTCCTCCATATTGGTCCGTTAGATCAAGGTGTTACTGTGCTGCGTTTCCCAGTTTTCTTTCTCCAAGTGCAGCAGTGTATGGTTCAGTTTGTTCCTTATCGTTGTGCTAGGATTACTAAGCCCCTGCATGATCAGAATATTCCCCGGAAGCAGTTGAATAAAATGTATTCATCACATTATGTATTCGTAATCCTTCATCTAAAAATGGCTTTGGACAGACAGCTTTAAATGCGTACCACTGTTCACTTTTCATTTACAAACCACGTTCGAATTTCATGAAACGCATCACTAAGTAGTTGGCTGCAAGGCTCATGCAGCTTATGCTGATGGCGTCATCACGCCCCGCCGATCACCTCATGTCCAACGACACACGTGGAAAGAGAAGTGAACATTTTCCCCAACTATTTTCACGTTATCCGATCAGTCGAGCAATGGTGGCATTTGTCGGTAGAGCAGTTGATGTGGGCGTCTGTCCGAAGGCTTGTGTTAAATGTGGACGCATACACATTTGTAAGTCACTTTGGTTCAAACAATTACCGTGACTGAAAGGCAACATAAAGCAGAGCAACGTTAATCTGTTTCCGACAGATTAGTAATCTCAAACTTTAAACAAGCGAGACAACTTAAATAATACGATTCTCACAATTCCATTAAATCTCGCGTGCAGCAATCAAAAACAAAGGGATGTCATTAAACTCACCGCAGTGTTTTTTGAGCAATGAACTCCAATTATTTTCATTTTATACACCACACAGTAAACATGTGCTCGCGATGGTTTTAGAGAATATAACTGCTAGACCAATTGATGCCGAATCAAATCAGTCTTGACGGTTAGGGTCAGTGACACGGAATAGACCGTGCAAAACGGCTAAATCTTCCAAACCAATTTGCCCAAACCAGCCAGGCCCTCCAAGCGTGGGACGGGGTGAAACAAGGACACCGACCTTTGACCCTCCCACTGGCCATAGCGGTCACGCCAAATGGAGCTGTGATCATTAGGAGCATATCGCACCTCCGTGAGTTTGTTCTGCGAGATCGGCTTCCACGATGGATGTTTACTCCTCCAGGGGATGTTTGACCAGGCGCAGCGCGTGCAGTGAAATATTGAGAAAGCGCCGGGAATGCAGTTTCAGCGTAAAGTCGTTGTTTTTAGTGGTACAATAGTTTTCTGAAATTATTGTCTAAATTTTATTTTATTTTACCAGACATAGCCCACTGAGCTACTAGCTATTATTAGAGGTGCTCTGGCCGTCACATGATAGCCCATCACAGTGATTAATAATAATAATACCATTTATTACGCACGCAAATTCCACGCCTGGTCAGGGACCAGACACATCGTATGGGAGAATGTATGGTATTGTAGCCATATAATCTAAACGCATGTTTCTAAATGTGGTGGGTAAAAGCGGAGATAGATGGACAACAATCCACGCAACCACGGAGAGAGACAGGACAAGACAGCTCCAAATACACAGGCATCGTCAGTGTTCGAATACACAGGCCACCTCGACGAGATGCTCTTCTACATGTACCGCCCTGTATCAGTCCACTGCTGGATGAGGGCCTTCCTGCGTTGCGTACGTCACGCGGAGTTATTTGACCATACTTCGCTATTAATAATTTGGCCGATAACATCATAATATATAGGAAGCAGTGTGTGGCAATATGGCGCCGGCAAAACCGCCTGGCTGCCTCCTCCGCCTCTCTGCGCTTTCCTCGCGCCTCTGAGTCGTTCTCTCGTCGTATGAGTACCTTCGACAGTGAATGAATATGTGCGCGTTATAAATGTAAAAAAAATATTATTACAGCGGTCAGCGCGGCTGGAATGGAGATGGCGACGGTAGATATGTGATTGGACAGCGGGGCACCATTTAATAATTCCCTGCTTCAGGGCATTATACCAAGCACGCTATGCCGACGATGATAATGCTATTTTAACACTTGC
>JAZEWU010000027.1:4781779-4814321 GCA_036362915.1 Geotria australis | reverse complement strand
GTAAAGAGCTTGCACGCTCACTTGGATCTTTTCACCTGTAATAATAATAATAGTAGCATTTTATATAGCGCCTTTCACCCGAGGGTCATAAAGCGCTGCACAAGGGCCGCGAACATAACGGCATGTCAACAAAGAAAGAAAAAAACAACCAATAAAAACCAAAGGAACAAAAAATAAATGATTAAGGCTGCTTCGAATATACTGAAAGATCGTGAAACTGGCAATCTTAAGAGCGGCAAAAATCTGCCAGCGTCCCCTAAGATGGTCGTCACATCTATCTATCTCTAGAGCCAACTAGCAAGTTGAAACTCTTCCGCCAGCAGCGGCGTGGGCAAGCAACTGCAGAGCTGCACCTTTGCCATTTATTAAAAAAACAAACCCGCAGCAAACGTGGAATGTAAGTTTAAGAAGCAGATGCCGCCGTGACGCTGCACGGCTTTGGGTGCGCGCGTCATTCACACTTCCACCGGGAGGCAGTGCCAGCGGTGTGCCGCTGTGACTGGCAGCAGTCGTTGTGCAGCAACAACCAAAAAGGAGTGCCTTCACGCCGGCAAGGCGAGGCGCAAATTGAGTTTCGCTCGGGCTGTCGGAGAATCAATTTTTAGCCGCGGGACCGGCAATCTTCTCGCGAGACGTCGTGTCGACAAGCGTCTCCTTTCAGTCCTCGGCAATTAGCGCCAGCGCCGCTCGGAGAGACCAGGGCCCGCATACTTTCTCCCCAACCCCCCCTCTGTTAGCAGCAGCCCACCCCAGGCGGGTACTGACTGGCTGCAAGGGATGTTTAAACCCTGCGTGGGTTGTGTGTCTGGGCTGCGTTGGAGCTGTGCGGAGCGGTGGGTTACGGCGATTAGCGCGCTGGGCTACGAACCCGGCGAGCCGAGTTCGATTCACGCTCACGGCCAACATCAGCGACGATTTTTCTAAGCCGGTGTTGGGAACGACTCAGCCTGGTGCAGTGTGTAAACATCGCTACTAGGGAGACAAAAGCGGCCGGGCGTGGTGCTGGACACTCAGTCCTTCTCGTGTGCGTTTCTGACCTTCATAGGTGCTCGCTAACAGCACCTGACCCTACAGTCTGTTGACGCTATAAGGAGACGTTTGTCTTTTGATGCGATGCGGAGCGATGGTGCGACGCGCTTAATGCTCTGCTCTGCGCTGCGCGCTTGGCGAGCTGAGTTCGATTCCCCGTTCCTAGCCAACGTCGGTGACGAATATCTGAATCGGTGCCAGGCCTCACCTTGGTTGGCTCAGCCTTGAATGAGTAAGCAAACGTATTTGGAGACAAATGTGGCGTGGTGCCGACCACCGACCCGTTCGTGTGCCGTGTTGGCCCTAACAGGTGCTCACTAACGACACTTGCCCTATATGTTTAAGGCTATACGGGGGATCTTTGGATACCGTCAGTGGCACAGTTTTTAATTTGATATTTAACATTGTGAACCTGAGCGGATTAAAAATAATACAGTTAACAAAAAAAACCCCATTGACTACAATTTACAATTGCACAAGCATAGATGGCTATACTGTGTATAGTATTACACAACCAGCAAAGTACAATACATTCATTTGCAAGGTGTTTATTTTAAAAAATACCACCAAGTTAAACTCGTTTATTGACTACTAAATTCATTTCATGAATTTCACTTCCTGACGAAGTCCCCGGCATTTAGAGCGGAACGTCGGACAACCCGCAAAACACATCGGAGAGCAACTAGAACACAACCGTGTAAACCCGGTGTGGTGTCAGTTTAATAATTCTGCCAGGGTTTCCACCACAGAGGCACTAAAACAGGGGCATACCGTGGCGGGTAACAGAATAAGAGACAGAGGACTGTATGTGGTACTGGCAAAAACCCAGACTTTGAGGGACTTGATCTGTGAAAAATGACAGGATAGCTGCCACGTACAGGAGGGTAATCCTGGGAAAACCAGGACAAGTAGCAACCCTTAAATCTGAATAAAAACCCTCGTGGTTTAAGATGCTTCCTCAAGGTCCCATGTTATATTTTGAGACTATAGACAACACTTGGAAACGTGAATTTCTACCTGAATCCACAGCTGGTTTTTAATCATTGTAAACCACAGTCCATGGTTAATCCACTGTTAGACGAAGGCCTCCCGTACATTGCGAGAGCTGTGAGGCATACTTCACTACACTGGTCATGCGAGTTGGTGAAGACGGGAAAAGGTTGGGTGTGGACCTGTAAAGAAATCACTCGTTAACTTATATTATCCACGGCCAGGCAATGAAACTTGGGTTCACCTTATGTTATAAGATTTTCTTACAAAGCAAAGCCTATTGTGTTACATACCACCCTTGCTTCATCACACAGTATGTAGTGATCTTTTACGTGAAAAAAATCCACTCCTTTTAAGTCAGAAATAAACAATCCTTCGGCTCTCATTCCATTGCTTATTGGTATCTGCACGCTCATAAAACCACAGCGCCGGTAGCCATTGGCTGAGCCGTTTGGTGCCATGTAAGGTGCCTCTGACAGTGGTGAAACATTGACTTTCTTTCACGGAAGCAACTTCACGACGACCTTTGGAATGACGGAATATAAATCAACACGGCCTGCCTCTCTCCCTGAAACTGTGCTGCTTACTCTTGACACTGAGCAGCTGCGGTTAGCACACGGCCGAAACCGGCGGGCAAGCGATGGTTCCTGATTTCTTCATTCTCGAAGCGGAGACTTTCGAACCTACGTTTTGTTGACTCGCCACCTCGTTGCTCGGCGCCTGCATGAGAGAGCCTCGCTGGTGAGTCGGTCGCGTTGCTCGGCGCCTGCCTCGTAACATCCGTGCGTTTTATTCAAAGGTGGCCTTCGCAGGTGCGTGTACATTTCTACGAGTGATGTTCTATCTTGGGGGCGGCACGGTGGCGTAGTGGGTAGCGCTGCCGCTTCACAGCAAGAAGGCCCCGGGTTCGAATCTCGGCTCGGGGGCCTTTCCGTGTGGCGTCTGCATGTTCTCCCCGTGTCCACGTGGGTTTTCACCGGGGCACTCCAGTTTCCTCCCACCGTCCAAAGACATGCTGCCAGGTTAATTGGCGTACTGACTAAATGTCCCCAGGCGCCCTGCGATGGACTGGCGTCCCATCCACGGTGTTCCCCTGCCTTGCGCCCTGTGTTTGCCGGGATAGGCTCCGGCTCACCGCGACCCAGTACCGGATTAAGCGATTTCTCCCGGTCCATAATCACGCACTCCTCAGTAGTCGATTGAGATGTAAAATATGAAAGCGTAACGCTAGCATCTCCCGTGACACTGACGACGATTCATGTATAATGCAAGTGGCTCGGCATTAAAATAATTTGCCAGATATCATTTAGCCGCATACTCAATGGAGTTCTTCTAAGTTTACGGGGGAAGCAGACGTGCTTTATCGGTGACCTTAAGAAATGTGAAATCGAGCCCCCCGCTGCCTTATTTTTCCCTTGAACTCTGCTAATAAAGCAGGGCTGCCGCTTGCCAATTTCATTCCGGCGGTTTGCTTGACGCGCCGTAATTGGTGTTAGGCGGCTGTGAACCGCTTGTCTTGAGTGTCCATCTCCACCGGTGCGGTCTCGTGAACGCGGAGCGCGTGACCCCGTGCTATTCCGCGTGTGGGAATTATATTTCGCCTCGTGCCGTCCCAGCTCTTGCGTCAATCAACTGCTGGGTGAAGGCCCCCGCCCGGTAAGCAACCTTCATAAATGTATCCACGGTGCCCTGAGATGCTGTAGCTTGCTTACCCCTCCCCGTTGGACAATTGTTGAAAAGAGCTACATTGCTCGACGGTTTTTTTTCCCATCCATCCATTTTCGAAACCGCTTGTCCTGGTGAAAGTCGCGGTGGCAGCAGTCCAAGGAGAGTGGACCAGACATCCCTTTCCTCAGCAACAGATTATAGCTCTTCCTGAGGGATTCCCTGACTGACTGACTGATCACCTCGTTACTCTAGAAAACCCGGTTCAATCAGAGGTGGCTGGACAAATCAGGACCGACAATATCAGAGGTGCCAGCTCAGCACTCTGACATTTTACGTTGCATACTTCACCACGTCGGTCAGTGGGAGGCAAAACGTCGCGAAGGAAAAAGGGTGAGCGCTCGATACGGCTATCCCGAACGAACAGCTTTGAAAAGGAACCATCATGAATCGAGCCGTGAAAACCTACATCAATACAGAATACATTTTACGCTGAGAAAAAAAAACACATTCCCTCTGCTGAGGCTCCGAGAGCAAAGGTAGCATGGCAATAACAATATATTTGTTATTTATAGATGCGTAGCTTTAGCATATGTTGGCAAGGCAAACACTACTAACGCAATTTTCACACTTGGGGAGCGACGGCACAGGTGGTAACGCTTACTCCGCCGGGTGAGACAATCGTACCCCACCCATTGCCGTGTCGCTCCTCACGATGTTGTGACCAATTGTTGGGGAAAAAACAAATAAACACAAGGTCGCCTTTCCAGGATGCGATTTTCCACGGCCATTGTCGAGCGGCCGTTCGTCCAATCTTCATCTGTATTCCTGAGCGCAGGCCGCTTCAGCACATAAAGCGGATCGTGCGGGCGCTTAAGCAATGCGGACATTTCCAAGCGGAGCTGCGTGGGGAGAGGTTTCGAATTCTATTATGCGGGTTTCCACGCGGCCCTGTGCCTGGGCTGGGTATTCTAACCTGCGTTAGCCTCATCCTCAAACTCTTCGATGCAGGGAAATTATTAAGTGCAAGCCTGGCGATCTGTCTTACCGCTTGTGTTTTGACGAGGTCGCTCCGTGAGCTCTATATGTAAAAGTGGGAAATGAATTGATGGGCGAAGATGAATTTTGGTGAAATTACTTTTTCGAGCGGCGTTTTCGTGTTGAAGTGTCGCTTTAACCACGACTGAAAATTACAGAAAACTAATTTGCAGCTTTTGGCCGATCAGCCCACTCTCGGATGAGGGTCTCCCCATGCCGTGTTGGTCCTGGAGGTTGTTTGACCATACTTGACCACGCTGGTCAGTGCAGGTTGGTGACGGGTTGATGGGAAGGGGAGGCAGGAATGGGGTCAGTTCAGATATCGCTCTGCCCACTGATGAGAATTGAACTCAGGTCGCGCAGAATAATAATAGCATTTATCGAGCGCTTTTCACCCGAGGGTCACAAAGCGCTGCACAGTGCTGCGGAGAGAACGGCATGTCAGCAAGGAGAGAGAACGGAAAATCAGCAAATGTTTTTTGTTGTGTGTTTTTTTTTTTTAATCCGAGCTGTGGAGAGAACGGCATGTCAATAACATCAAGACAGGATCTATTTGGATATCACTCACAGCTCATATTAGCCGTGGCCGGTAATCGCACCTGGGTCGCAGGGTTCCTAGCGATTGTCTTAATCTCCACGCCGCAATGCTCCAATCAAAGTAAAAAAAATCCTCCAAACACAAGCGTGTGTCGTCTTTTATCGGTGTGCCACTCGCCGTTGTAGAACCGCGGAATTCTCCGCACAACACATCTGGGGGCGTACATGCGATTCGTTTGCCACGTCCTTGAAAAATGTAGACTCGCCGCGAGAAAACGCCGAGCTCCACCGCCGAGCGACGACCAATCGTGGCTCGGCTGGGGCACAGCCTACCGATCACCAGGATTCCAAGGCCACACTCAATGCTGCCATTGGAACGCGATAATGAAGTTACATTAACATTTTGTCTCCACATTCAAGTGTTCGTAAATTTTCACAGCCGCCGCTTATGGGAGAGACCCTGGGATGATAGGTATTTTTACAGTCAATTACGTAACCTTGTTACGCTTTGTCATTTAACGCAAATGCTTCAGGTTGATCGGAGACAGCACTGATTTTTTTTTTCTTTTAGCAGCTCTGCAAATGGCATTTTCAATTTCTTACGCGGCGGCCAAACAATAACTCGGCTCCCTTGTCCTCAATTCGCCCCGTAATATGCCAGCATAAAATGCCGGACTGAATATGCCAGCATAAAAAAATAATATGTCGATATAGAGGCACAAAGCATGCAACCTCACGCTCAACACCTGAACACGCCTCCAACGTGGGAGGCAAAACGTCGCGAAGGAGAGAGGGAGCGCGCTCAGTGACACGGCTATCCCGAAAGAACAGCTTTGAAGAGCAACCATCATGAACAGAGCAGTGAAAACCTACATCAGTATATAGCTTCTATGAATTTATTTACTTATATAAGGCACCACTGAGTCACAAGATCTATATGCACGAAGTTGCTACATTGTATTTAACAACGTTTGCCCGATGCAATTAATGAATGTTTGCTGTATGGGAGGAAACCGGACTGTAGGGGAAAAACCCATGAGTATAGGTCCACAAACCCATTTACTGTACTGCTATCCACTGTGATTCATCAACTATTTCCTCCAAAGTGTTGGTATTACAGGTGTGGGTCACCTCACCAGATACAGATGATACAAATTAATATTGACGACTTTAAGCAGTACCTGGTCCATGACCAGATCATATACCTGTATTGGCCACTGAAGTAGGCCATCAAACGCTGGTCGCCAAGTTCATAGCGCAGTGCCTTAATCGCTACACACACGACCGCTCCCCACACACGCGCACACACCCATGCACGTGCAACAACAGCAACCGCCTTTCGCCACTAAGTGACGGTGACGTCACCACAGCGCCTGTGCCAGGCCAGGTGCACTTTGAGGCCAGGTGAAGTGTCGAATGCTCGCCGACAGGAGGGCACGGGACAGACCCAGGTGTCGTAGGCTGCCTTACCGAGATGACTGGCAGATGTGCCACCTCTGCTCCCTACTGCGCGTGCAACAACAACAACCGTCTTTCGCCACTGAGTGGCGGTGACGTCACCACGTCGCCTGTGCCAGGCCATATGCACCTTGAGGCCACGTGAAGTGTCGAAGGTCCGTCGACAGGAGGTCACAAGACAGACCCAGGTGTCATGGGCTGCCTGACCGAGATGACACACACGCATTCACACGCGTGCACACTCACATACGTAAGCATGACGCATGCACATGTTCATACGTAAGAATTTGTATACAAAGGCACGGTTGCTGAGAGCTCTTGAGCCTTTTCTGATGCAAAGAATATAATATTTTTTTCGCACGTTTAACTAAGTGTTTTTTTTTCTTTACTAAAAAAATATACTAGTCTAATACGCTTAAAGAATTCAGTGTGCATTATGGAACTTGTACCCTCGGGTGAAAGGCGCTATATAAATGCTATTATTATTATTAAGTCAAGCATTGCAGTAATGTGTGCAAAGGAAATAAGATACAAAAAATTGGTATCCAATGGGTTGTTTTCGGGGCCCTATTATTGGCAACGGGACTTAGTTACCGTCCATTAGCAAGAGCAGGCAATTGAGTGTTAATGCCATATACGAAATTGTTTAGGGTTTTGAGTTTGTGTAATGAGTATTGACTTTCACGGATACGGAGGCAGAATGAATGAACGTGGCTTCGATCTAGGTTGAGTTCTTACAAAACCGGCGTCCGTCCTGTCGATCAGAGCAACCGCAGCCCGCTGGATGCCCTTTGTCGATTGCTTTATTAGACACGTGCGAGCGTGGGTGCAAACCGTGTAACTTTAGTAATAACAGCATTTTATATGGCGGAAACTGACGCGTTCAATCTACCATATGCGCTCTGTATATTAAGGCTATACGGGGGTCTCCTTGTCTTTGTTTTTTTACTATTGCAAATTGTGTGCATATGTGTTATACTCACGATACCGTGTGTGTGTGTGTGTACACAAGGGGGGATTTTCGATCTGCATTATTAGTGCCAGGCTACATTAACGGTCCCACCATCACTGTGTGCGCACAACAGAATGGGCAGCGCGTCTTGCCAGTGTCGCGTTTAAAAAAAAAAAACCCCACCCGAATCCTGATTTTACAACTGGAGCATCAAGGACACACACACAGAACACCCATTATCCCGGCATAATAAAGTGATGTTCCTTCAACAGAGGAGCTCCAACTCCATTTGTAAACAGCTATTGCCAAGGCAGCGGTACACCACACACACACACGAGCGCGCTGACGTGTGTGTGCGCGCGCGTCTGCCTTTCAGAAGAATACAAAGCACCGTCAAGTGTCCCTCTTTGCATGTCTCCTCTCTCGATGAGAAAATAACAAAGAGGCGGGGGGGAATAAATGGTTTAAGATTATTGCCTCGGTAACAGCGCTCGCAAATATACAAATTCCAGATGTCGCGAAAGGAAAGCGCGCTGGAGGATGCGCACAGTGATGTGTTTATTGATTTATTTTTGACGGTGCTCTGCCCGAATGTCTCGCAAATCTGTGGCTTGTGTGAGCTCTGCTGGTTCATTTTGAATCGACGGCCCGTTTCGGTCACTCTTCGCCAAGGTTGCGCTCCGTTTTGAACCAGAATTGATTGAGCTGAATTCTCAAAAAGTGAGAAACTTGGATTTCATGTATAACTGTCACGCTCATTAGCACAAATCCTGATGCGAGAGAATTCAGAGTAGCATATTTTTCATCGTTATCACCATCATTGTCAGAAACCGCTTAATCCTGTGCAGAGTCGCGGTGAGCAGGAGCCTATCCCGGCAGACATAGGGCGCAAGGCAGGGCTATACCCAGGACGGGAGGCCAGTCCATCACTGGGCACCGGGGGCAATTTAGTCCGCAGGCCAATTAACCTATGCAGCAGCATGTCTTTGGACTGTGGGAGGAAACCGAAGTGCCCGGCGAAAACCCACGAGGACACGGGGAGAACGTGTAAACTCTACACAGAAAGGCACCCAAGCGTGGATTCGAACCCGGGCCCTTCTTGCTGTGAGGCGGCATCGCTACTCACCGCACCAGCGTGCCGCCCTGCATATGTTTGAGACCGCATTTTACAATGATCAATGTGCAAACAGTATTCCCATATTTGAACGAAAATAGCTGTAATAACGTATAAACCCCATTCCGTCGCATATAGCAGCATTGAAAACCGCCTTTAAAGAAATAACACAGAAAGAAAATGCACTTTAAAAAAGGTCTTTAAGCTACGTGAACTCCTGACCCAACTGAAATATGTTGGGGGGGGGTTTGTGAGGCGAATTGTGGCCGGTGACGTCAGAGCTGCAGATCTGCTTAATGCCACGGCAGGCGCAGTGGAAACATCTGTATCTCTCTATGGTTGCTTGTTAAAAACCAGTGCAGTTGCCAGTCAGCTACAAACCCACAGATTGTCTGTTTCGGAGCTTTCATTATTGTTTTGAGCTTTTATTATTGATGCAGGATTCTCAAAAGCGATTTAAGACTCGCGGATAACGTCAGTGATGTGCGAGATCTGAGCCGGTCCACCCATCCCCTCCATCACAAACCTCCAGGGTGGTCCGTATGTCTTGTGACCCGCCCCGATTTATTTCTCTTAAACGCAACATTTTGTACACCTATGGGTGTGTAAAGTAACTTAAGCTGTGTAACAATTACATATGTAAACTGTATGAGAATAGAAATCAGAATAATACAATGTAAAAACATGCGCCAAATCCCGCGCCTGGTCATGGACCAGCCACGGATATGGGGCCGAGAGGAAACCGCAGACACTGCTTCCTATTTATTATCATGTTATTGGCCAATACATAAACAAGCAATGGGGTATTTAAAATATAAATGAATGAGCAAAGGAAATAAACACATATTTGGGGTCGATTAAATGAGGGATATATCTGGACCACCCTGGCCACTAACCAGCGTGGTGAAGTATGGTCTCACAAAAAACCTCTACGGCACGAGGAGGCCTTAATTCACCAGTGGATTGACGGACCCTAAATATTTTTGAAGACATTAAAAGTACTGATGTCGGTTTTCACGACTCGATGCGCGATGGTTGCTTTTCAAAGCTGTTATTCCGCGGATAGCCGTGTCACTGAGCACTCCCGCTCTCTTCTTCGCGACGTTTCGCCTCCCACGTTGGAGGAATCTTCAGGCATCCTGAGCTCCGACAATAGAACGTCTACGTTCGTTAGCGAGTAATACAAATGCTGTATGTGCATTTGTATTACTCGTTACCGGGTGTTGGTGCTTTCTGCCTGCCCTTGTGAATCATCGGCGTGTTATGCGAACGTATCATAATAACTGATGTGGCCCGGCATGGTTTATGTAATTTAGCTGTCAGCGGTTATCTCCGGCAAAGGCAAGAGACACACACACAGAGACACGCGCGTGGACAGACAGACATACACACACACACGTGTGTCTGTGTGCGTGCTGAACCCACTTCTCCTTAGATGAACTCCTGCCTTGCATATTGACTTTGCTGCTCTTTTCCCCATCCGCGCAATAAAAGGGGCGAGTGAGTGATTCATCCTGGCCGGGGGGGTGTCTGGGCTTCGAGCGTCTTACTTGTCGCGTCTCTCGTTCCTGGCGACGGACAGTGAGCGAACGTTGCGCTTCTCTACAGCGGCCGTCTGTGTGTCTCTCCCCCACGCGCAGGACTGAACATGTCTGACGGTGGACAGTCATCCCAGGGTGCACACTCGTCCTTCGAAAATGCAGCCATCTTTGGTGAGTGAGGGATTGGTGGGTGGGTGGGAAGGATGAGTGAGCTGGTGGGTGAATGGGTGGATGAGTGAGTGGGCGCGTGGGTGGGTGGGGAGCGGTGGCCCAATGGTTAGCGCACTAGGCTACAAATCTGGAGAGCCAAGTTCGAATCCCGCTCACGGGATTTTTCTGAACCGCTCCTGGGCCTCCTCCGCTAGGTCGACTGAGCCTCAGATGAGTACCTAGTGCAGCGTGTAAACATTGCCACTAGGGAGACAAAGGCGGCCGGGCGTGGTGCTGGTCACCCACCTCCTCATATCCCGTGTCGATCTTCATAGATGATCGCTAACGGCACTTGCTCCTACAGTCCGTTAAGGTTGTACGGGGAATCTTTGCCTTTTGGGTGGGTCAGCGAGTGGATGGATTGATGAGTGAGTGGGCGGATGCGTGAGTAGATGGGTGGGTTTCGCCTCCAACGTTGGAGACATTGTTCGCCTCCCACGTTAGAAGCCTGAGGATGCTTCCAACGTGGGAGGCGAAGGAGGGAGGGTGATCGCTCGACACGGCTATCCCAAAAGAACAGCTTTGAAGAGCAACCGTTATAAATGATTATCGGGTTAGGTCATGCAAAACCTTACGCGCCCTAAGCCAAGAATCAAATTGCGAATGATGATGTCGGCTGGTTAAGCCTATTAAGCTTTGAACTGGGTTCTCAATCATAATAGGGTGGCACGCAACAAGAAGCTCCTGGGTTCAATCCTCAGCTCGGGTTCCTTTCTGTGTGGAGATTTCATGTTCTCCGCGTGTCTGCGTGAGTTTTCACCGGGTACTCCGGTCCTCACTGAATTGCCCCTGACACCCTAAGATGTTGTAACGTGCTTACCCCTCCCCGATGGACAACTGATAATATGAGCTGCATAGATCAACGGTTTCTTCCAGCTTGACTGACAGACTGCGATAACAGGAGGTTGAGGGGCGTTGAGAGTGAAACTTTCGTGAAACACAGGAGCGTCGTAAGTGAATAGCAGCCCTTCCGCCTTTGTGATAAAGTTTAGATTTGACCTTGATAATGGATGATCATCAGCGGAAGTACGTAATTGTGCGTCACAACACCGTTATATCCCAGGCCGTCAACGCACCCACGTGTACGAAAAAGTGTCTATTGCCGAATGACATTCGTAATTGCAGCTACGGATATTGCAAGTTATTTACAACGCGAATGTGATTTTCTTTGGTTTGGGGGGTCAAAGTAGAAGTGTTCACGTCGCGATCCCTGTCAGGTGATACTTGGTATTTCCTGCGAATTCTACCAAACACTTCGAGGCCGAGCTGAAAGACAACGATGTCCAGAAGCTAACCATCGTGCTTCGAAGAATTGCATAGAAGAATGGTTTGGAATCTAACAGAATATTTCTGCCACTTTTTTTTAAGCCCTCTCAGTGTAGTCATTACAGCCACTTAACATTGCGCAACGTTTTTTTTTTTACGAGTCATTCCTCAGCCTTAGTTTTTACGGTGATTTTATAACTTCGTAAAGCCCATCGTTAACCAGCTCCGAGACAAGCACACACTGGTCACACTCCCCGTGACGTAGGTCCCGCGCAGCTGTGGAACTTGACGGTTTCCCCTCTTACCCCTGTGAGATTATTCGCGAAAGATAAGCTACTACTAAAACCATGGCTCCTCACAGCAACATGTTCCCGGGTTCGAATCCCGGCTCGTGTGCCTTTCTCTGTGGAGTTTGCATGTTCTCTCTCTCCGTGTCCGCGTGGGTTTTCGCCGGGCACTCCGGTTTTCCTTCCACAGTCCAAAGACATGCTGCTGCATAGGTCAATTGGCCTGCTGACTAAATTGTCCCCGGGGCCCTGTGATAGACTGGCGCTCCATCCTGGGTACAGCCCTGCTTTGTGCCCTGTGTTTTCCGGGATAAGCTTCGGCTCACCACGACCCTGTGCAGGATTAAGCGGTTTCTGACAATGAATGAATGAACAGAACCGTGGCAGTTCATACTAGCCTCTTTCTGCAGACAAAACTAAAAAGTGCCGTGACGAGTTCCTGTAACAAAAACAAAGCGGTCAGAAAGCTGTCTCTTTTGAAGTATGATTTCACAGTTCGATGTGTAACGAGAATTGCTCTTAATATCTGCTCTTTTGAGATAGCCGTGGCGAGCGTTCCTCCTGTCTATTTTCCGACGTTTCGCCCAACACTACAGGCATCATCAGGCAGGATGCTATCTCGAAAGAGTAGCTCTTAAGAGTAATTTTCAGCTCTCTATTCGTTTGAAGATGCCCACGTATAGAAATGACGGCAATGCGTGTAAGGCACTGTTATTTTATTGCCTCAAGTGAAATGTGCTATTGCCGTAAACGCGCAAGACCCACTCGTTTTAACAACGGGGTTTTGAAACGAACTCGTTAAAGAGAGCAAGAGATTTGTGCAGCCAGAATTGGCATCTGTCTCATGTCAATCGTAAAAAAATGTCTACTGGCAATAAACGACATTGATTAATTTAAAATGAGATGGTCTGTCAGGTCAAACGTCAGAGTGCTGATATGGCACCACTGATATTGTGGCTCCTGATCTGGGCAGCCACCTATGTTTGAACCGGGTTTTCAAGAGTAGCGAGGTGATCAGTCAGATTTTATTTAAGCTGGAAGAAACCGTTGAGCTATGTATTTATTTTAAACAGTTGTCCAGCGGGGAAGGGTAAGCACGTTACAACATCTCAGAGCACTGGGGCAAATTAATCAGGACAATAAAGTTAGGCAGCATGTAATTGGACTGAGGGAGGAAATCGGAGTACACGGCGACAACCCACTCGGACACGGGGAGAACATGCAAACTCCATACAGAAAGGCACCCGAGCCGTGAATCTAACCGAGGTCCAATAGTAGACAAAACCAGGACTTCATGTTAACCTGCAGTGGGGTTGTGCGTCCATTGTACGGAGTCACCATTCATTGTCAGAAGCCGCTTATTCCTGTACAAGGCTGCGGTGAGCCAGAGCCTATTCCGGCAGACACAGGGCGCAAGGCATGGCTATACCCAGGATGGGATGTCAGTCCATCACAGGGCACCGGGGGGCAATTTTTCTGTTATATATTCCCGGGATGAACTAATCGATAACAAAGCGGCGATTGTTAAATTTCTGCGTTGTTTGTTTTCGCGCTTTGTTGTCCAAACACGTGGGGGGCCGGACCGCACTGAGTGCCGGTGTTATGCAGGGTGGGCCGGAAACATCTGACACATTTCAAGCTCATATAAATACAAATGTGTTAGTTCTTTATGGCTCACACCGTTCAAAAGAGCAGCCGGGCACTCCTTATCGAAACTCTGCGCGCGCACACACCTTGCGACGACCCTTCAAAGCACCCGGGCAACCTCGAGACAGCCATCTCGTCATCTACTTGAAACAATCGTCAACTTGGGCTTGAGATTGTCCCATCAATGTTCCATTCAATTGACCAGAGTGGACGCCCACCCCCCACCGCCACCCCTCCAACCGAAAGAAGATTTTCAAAAACGCAACTGATTAAAGTCGAGGTGAATGAGGCCACGTTTCAAGGCCGCGCGAATGTAAATTTTAAGAAATGAGTGAAAAACCTCTTCCACTCGGCTCGTATCCCACGAGGCTTATGCAATAAACAGGCTGCTGGGTTGAAACAGGTACAAAGGACACATTTCATTGCCCAATTGCACACTGGGTCAGAGGTAGAGAATTGTAATTCATTTACCTGGAGCCCACCACCTCCCCAAGGCCGCAAGCTCTTTACTTTTATTTACCGACGGTGAAGGCTGTCTGCTAGTTGACTCTGTGTGTAACTGTTTGTGCGCTTCAAAGGATTTGTAAAAAAAAAAATGTACGCTCCAAAAAAAAACCACAACCAGATTTCCCTGGGCCAGAGGGGTCGGTGGAAAAAAACAACCAAGAGATGTTCAAAGTTCTATCGGTGTGTGCGATGTCCGCCAAGCTCGAGCGCATTTGTTTTTACTCCGTGTTTTTTTTCTTCAACATTATGGCTTTTCCTCTGACCTCGCGTTGCCTCATTACGGGTAATATTCATGAAGGAGCCCTGCTTTTTTTTTAGCCCGGCATGGTTGACAGCCCTAATGAGCACGGCGACACGGCACGCTTGATCGTGCGGTCCCTCCGAGCAAAGCGTGATCCGCCAGCGAAATTCAGACCGCAGTGCCAGGCAAGGTCAGCCCGTCTTCTTTCTTTGCGATTCTTCGAAGCACGATGGTCAGCTTCTGGACATCGTTGTCTTTCAGCTCGACTTGAAGGGTCGAAGCTCGTCGAAAGGCTTCTGATTTGTTACTGATGTAAGTCCTCAGGGCTCGATTCGTGACGGTTGGTTTTCAAAGGTGTTCTTTCGGGATAGCCGCGTCGAGCCGGTCTCCCTTTCTCCTTCGGGATGAAGATGGGGATAAGCGCTCGACACGGCTATCCCGAAAGAACAGATTTGAAAGGCTACTGATTTTTCAAATCTGATAACGGACGAGAAAACCCGTTGCGATCGAAAAACGAACGCAGGCTCATCACGTTTGTTGTGTCGCAGGAATCCCGCTTCCAGAGCTCGCAAGCTCACGGGGCATTTTTCTGCTGTAATAATAATAATAGCATTTATAGAGCACCTTTCACCCGAGGGTCACAAAGCGCTGCACAGGGCCGCGGAGAGAACGGCACGCCAACAACGACAGAGAACGTAAAATCAGCAACATTATTTTTTTAGAACCATTTATCTTCCATCTATCTATCATCTATCTATCTATCCTCGGACGTGTAACGGGGAGTGGGCGTGCAGCCCCTGCTCAAGCAGAGCCACACATACAGTTACAGATGTGGCCAGGTAACTGGCGGGCATTTGACTCGCCCCCGGGTTCCAGTGCGAACCTCACCTGATAATAACAAGAAATGGTGAGCAGGGGGTCGCCGCTTTCATCCGAGGCCGCTTCACCTCGGATGACCCACTATGTCGAGCGATGATCGGTGGCTGTGTCATATCTCTGACCGTAAAACATAAAACCCAATGGCTGGCAGAGATAGACTATCTCTCGAAGGGGGTTTACTCTCGGTTGTTGAGAGATGTGCGGCCGAGGTAGTAATTTGTCACTCTTGCAAATATTGAGGCCCAATTATGTGCCAGTCAAGTAGAAGAATTCATATGTACGGCGATGATGACAGAGTAAGTTTGCATTTTGTAGAACTGGTTTAACGCATGGCTGGACGGTGAGTAGCCCTGTCGCTGCACAGCCAGAAGCCACCGGTTCGAATTTCCAGCTTGGGCGCCTTTCTGCGTGGAGTTTGCATGTTTTTCCCCGTGTCTGCGGCGTGGGTTTTCGCCGGGCACTCCCGGTTCCTGGCACAGTCCAAAGACATGCTGCAGTATAGATGAATTGGCCTGCGGACTAAATTGCCCCCGGTGCACTGTGATGGACTGGCGTCCCATCCCGCGAGTTCCTCGATAAGCCCTCTTCGTTGGGAACCCACTTTTCGACTCGAGTAAAGCGTGAACGTGAGCGCAATGGACTCTCCCCAGCCTCCTCAGCTCGTGATCGGAGAAAGACGATAGTTTCGCACTTCAGGATCCGAGTGTCGCTCAGGAGCACACAAGCGGCATCCGACAACGGGGTGCAACCGGTCCTTCTCCCCGCAGACGTCATCTCGGAGCACATGGCCCTGTCTCTGCCGGAGCTGGAGCTGCAGCTGTTGCAGGCGGGCACCAACTTCCCCAACGCGAGCTACGACTACGCGGGCCTCCCGTCGCCGTACGCGCCCGACCGGGCCCCGACGCCGGCCCGCGAGCAGCCTTCGCCGGGCAGCCCGCACCACCTCTACCGCGCCAACGCCCCGTGGCCGGCCGAGGCTTCCGCGCAGAACGGGGGGCTCGGCAGCAGCAGCAGCAGCAGCAGTGGCAGCGTCGCGGCAAGCGGCTGCGGCAGCAGCACGAGCGGCAGCCCGCGACCGCACGTCGGCGACGCGGAGGTGCCTTCGTCGAGCAGACAGAACGGCGCACGACGGACGGGCAAGGACGCACAGGACCTGTGCCTGGTGTGCGGCGACCGGGCGTCGGGATATCACTACAATGCCCTCACTTGCGAGGGCTGCAAAGGTGAGAGGCCGCGGCGACGTCACGGCGTCGCAGCCGCGGGTGTTACGGGTGTTGCGACACCCGCACTTTCACAGAAGCGTGATTTCATCCCCCCACCACTTTTTCCTGAGGTAGTCTCATGTCATGTGAGACTGCCTGTTGCGACTCCCGCACTTTCACAGAAACATGATTCCATCCCCCCCACTTTTTACTGTGACACCCGCGGCCGCTGCTGCTGCGGCGGTGGCGGCGATAGGTTTGGAAAGATTTCGTTTTTGCTGCCTGAGGTTCTGAATCTCTCGCTCTCTCTCGTCGTGTGTGTTGCCCGTCTCTCCTGTGTGGAATTTAAAGATTGCCTGCTGCCTAGGCTCGTGCGAATATGTCGAACCTAAAATGGCAAGTGTTTTCTTGTTGTTGTTGTGTTGATTTTTAAATTGGTTTTTGTCTCCGTTGCCTCGCCTTCACCGATATTACATACCCTACTGTGAAAGTCGAGTGTTTCAAAATTTATGAGTCTCAATTGGATTTGATATTGAATGTGCACAACCATTAATCTCAGAATTAACTTTCAATAAAACTCGGTGCTGGGCCGTATAATGTTTCCTCTGGATGACGGTACGCTTGACATTTACGTATTATGGCAGCTGTCTGCATTGCTGCAGTTTTCCTCCGTGACGTTTTGGTTACAAGAGATGTATTCTTCTTTGCGATTCTTCGAAGCGCGATGGTTAAATTACAGTTTCCCATTTCTTAACACAGTTCTTTGCATTTTTATTGAACTCTGCAAGGTCTTTTGAGCTGCAGAGGTTGGGTAGTAGAGCACAGACAACGCAGTGTTCCATAGTATGGTCTGCTTCTCCACATTCACAGGTGGTTGGGCCGGTCTTGTAGCCCCATCTGACCAAAGCATCTTTTGATCGTCCCGTTCTAGTTCTCAGGCGGTTGAGTTACATGAGACGATTAACTGGGACATGTACACACGAGGCCACAATAACAGTCAGTACGTTTGTATTAAAGCTGGAAGGAACCGTTGAGCTTTGTAGCTCTTTTTAACAGTTGTCTAGCGTGGGAGGGGTAAGCAAGTTACATTCTCAGGACAGCGGGGGCAATTTAGTCAGGACTATTAACTTAGGCAGCATGTTTTTTGGACTGTGGGAGGAAACCGAAGTACATGGCAAAAATCCACAAGGGCAAAGGGAGAAAATGCAAATGCCACACAAAAAGGAACCCGAGCAAGGATTCGAGCCCGGCCCTTCTTGCTGTGAGGCGGCAGCGCTACCTACTGCGCCACTGTGGCCCCAGGCCTATTTACACCGATGCTCTAAAACGTTAATATGGCCTCTGCCTGCTACCTTGGACTGTCTGTTCTTGTGTAATCTGCCTGTCTGTGCGGCACTTTGGGGATAGCGGGGTTAAGAGCCTGTCCTTGGAAAGTCGGCCTGTTGTGGCTAAAAAGAGAGTGGTCGATGTACGTTATTGAACATGCTGGTGAATCAGCATGGCATTCACCACTCATCAGAACCTGTGAATTATTTATGGTGAGTCTGCCCGGTTTAGAAGTAAGGCCCGACGGGAATTCTTGTGAGATGAAGTCGTATTTTGACAAAATTTTACGACTCACATTTAAAAATTTGTAACCCTTTTTGTACCATGCATTTTTAATCGAGCAACGCGCAGACTACCAATGCAGTGATTCTGATCCTACTTTCAGTCGAGAAACTACCAGACCTAAATAATACGACGCAGGCAGTTGATTTAAGTGGAGGAGGTGGTGATAATGATTTGATAATGACGAAATGACGGAGAGACTTCTGCCACCGCGACCCTCACCAGGACATTTAGAAAATGGATGAATGGATGGAGAGATGGAGAGATGAAGATTGATGCTGATGTTTCCTAATATACTCCCGTCAACAAAGCGATGGCATTCGTAGCCGACATTTTGTCAGCTTACAGCCGGATAGGGGTGGCGTGTGCTGTTCACGAAATATTTCTGCCGCTCTTCGTAACAGAATACGGCATTGTGTTCTGTGCCAGACCATCGGAGAAGCCCTCTCTTGCCGTCGCAGCTTACGCGGCACAAGGCGGTAATATGACTGCATTCTGCACTCGCCATGTGTTAGTCCGGAGCCTTCGTGAGTCTCGCGTAGTGTCTGTACGGCGCCTCCCGTCTGCTCCATCTCGAGGCGGCCTGCGATTGGGGACCCCCCCACCCCCAGTGGAAGCTGTCCCTGTCTCGAGCAAAATGAACGTAGCACTCGCCAGCAAGCAGGGATCAGTTTGCAGGCAGGAAGGCAATGCTGATAAGTGGCGTTTAATCTAAATAGTTTCGTGAGCATTTCTGAAATTTAGTCAATTTGGATCAAGTTTGGCACCTGCACACGCATTGTCTACTCCTTGTCGAATACCGTCACGTGGTATTTAACGCCCATCGCGAAACAGCCAGTGTGTATGTACTGATGTAGGTTTTCACGGTTTGATGTACTGTATGATAATTGCTTTTCAAAGCTGTTCTTTCGGGATAGCCGTGTCTGCTGTCATAACAAACATCCATCCAGCCATCCATTTTCAGAAACCGCTTAATCCTGTAACAAACATCTATCTATCCAATTCGCGTGTTTGTTGTGTCGCAGGAATCCCTTAAAGCGCTCGTGAACTCGCCGGCTATTTTTCCTGCTGTAATAACTAACATCTATCTATCCATGTTAAGGCTAAACGGGGGAATCTTTGTCTTTGTGATGCCCGTGATGGGATTTATAACTGGGCGATTGTGGAGGTCGCGTCGGTGCGAGGAGGACAAGGGTGAGCAAACAGTGAAGCACGATCCCGTGATGCGTGGAAATGCGGGGCGCCCAGCGCGCCCCTTTAAGTCTAGATTCGGGTATTTGCATGCAGCGTTTGTACATATGTAGAGCCGAGCGCGTGGCCGTGGATCGATGCGAGTGAAAGATTAATGAAGGTGTTTGTAGCCCGCGCCAATGAAAATTGTTCAGTGTCAATATTTGAAGGGCGCGGGAGGTCGCGTCGATTCTGGCATCTTGACGTCGATGTCAAATGCAGAATTTTTGGGGCGGGTTCTGCACGGTTCATGTTGGTGACGCGTGCACGTGTGTGGAAATACAGGCGTACGTATCTCTTTTAACGAAGCGTCGGCCAACGAGTTTTCGTTAAACGGGCAAAATATATATATATTCATTAATATTCGTTTATTATGTATTTGGACTGTGGTAGGAAACCGGAGTGCCCGGCGAAAACTCACGCGGACGTCCGTACTAAAATTGTTAATTAAAATCTTTCAATAGGTGCAGTATCTTGTATTTATGTACGTGTATATACAAATATAAACACGAAAGTTTTACTTAATGTCGCATGAGGCAAGAGGGGGGTGATTCACCTATCTGCTGAGATTTCAATGATGGCCACAATGTAGTGTCATAACTAATTTTATATCCTTAATCAATCAATCAATCAATCGTTTTTGTCTCTATATTTCGCATTTTATTGTTAGTTTCTCATGTTTTCATCTAGTTTATACATTAATTGCATGTCTTCGTGTAACAAAAAAAGCGGCCAATTTACAGACAATAATTCCAATTATATACTTTTAATTGTAATTATAGCTTATTAATTGTAATGTTACAATCGTGTTCATTAGGCGTAAATAATTGATTCCTACACGCACAATTTGTTTTATGCATCACGAGCAGGAGAATCAATTTCAATCCATAAATCTGTGCTTCGTTACATGCCGGTACATTTATTTGTATCTATCTTAATATTCTTCACCTGGATAATCCCTCGAGATGGAACATCTCATTCGTGGGGGTGTTTATGGTGCATATTGATCCCGTGTCTATATTTTTTCCACGGCTGGGAATCGGACCATCCCATTTATCACTGCTGGGCACCGTGGGCGGCAATATGGTGCAGTGAGCAGAGTTGTCAGCTCACAGCAAGAAGGCCCCGGGTTCGAATCCCGACTCGGGTGCCTTTCTGTGTGGAGTTTGCATGTTCTCCCCGTGTCCGTGTGGCTTTTCGCCAAGTACTCCAGTTTCCTCCCACAGTCCAACGACATGCTTCTTAAGTAAATTGTCCTCACTAAATTGTCTCCGGTGCCCTGAGATACTTCCGTACTTACCCCTCCCCGCTGGACAACTGTTAAAAAAACTCTACACAGCTTAACGGTTTCTTCCATCCGTTGTCAGAAACCACTTAATACTGTACAGGGTTGCGGTGAGCCGGAGCCTATCCCGTTAGACGCAGGGCGCAAGGCAGCGCTATAACCCATAATGGGACGCGAGTCCATCACAGGGCACCGTTGGCAATTTCGTCCGCACAGCCAATTAACCTATGCAGCTACATGACTTCGGACTGTGGGAGGAAACCGGAGTGCCCGGCGAAAACGCACGCGGACACGGGGAGATCATGCAAACTCCACACAGAAAGGCACCCGAGCCGAGATTCAAACCCGGGAAATTCTTGCTGTGAGGCGGCAGCGCTGCTCACCGCTACGCCACCGTTCCGCCCCTACGGTTCCTTCCTGCTTAATAAAAAAAACTGTCTGACTGACTGGGAAGGTGTTAAAACCATGCAAAAACAGGACAAACTTAAAGACGCCGCAGGTCGGAGCTGCCGGGGGTTATCCCAGCGGGAGCGATGAAGCGCATCGCCAATAGCGCGTGGGCGGCTGAGCGGGTTGGAGAACATTGCGGGTTAGCTGTGCGCAATGGGGCGCTGAGCTTCGGTGACTCAGTGGCGGAGGAGATGGGCGCAGTTGGGTGACGACGGTGGTAAACACGAGGAATCCCTCGGGGGGACTCTAAGTGACCTCTCCCGCTGCAACCGCGCTCTCACCCACCCACCGCACCCACTTAATCATCACCGCCTGGCGCCCTCTGTGGCGGGTGCGGTGCCCAGGATGCCCGTTAAATATCCGTGTTTGCGTTGCGTCGTGATTATAAATGTTGCGGCCTGCGTTATTCGCGGGGTTACGACGGATTTTGTCTCGGCATTTTACGGATTCGATTACCCGTTGTCGCGGAGGGTTATGGGCAAGAATGTAAACCGCCCTCTGTCATGGGCGATGCTCGCCGACTGGAATGTAATGATATGTTGTGGTGAAATTCAAATGTACAGGGCTGTGGCAAATCAGTGGTGGATGAAGGCCTCTCCGTGCAGTATCGGCGTTGGACTTTGTTTGACCATACTTCAGCACGCTGGTCAGCGCTGGTGTGCAGGCCATCCACCCATTATCAGAAACCGCTTCATCCTATATAGTGTTGCGGTGAGCCAGAGCCTCTCCCGGCAGACACAGGGCGCAAGGCAGGGCTATTCCCAGGATGGGACGCCAGTTCATCACAGGGCACCGGGGGCAATTTAGTCCGCAGGCCAGTTAACCTATGCAGCAGCATGTCTTTGGACTGTTGGAGGAAACCGGAGTGCCCGGCGAAAACCCACGCAGACACGGGGAGAGAACATGCAAACTCCGCACAGAAAGGCACCCGAGTGTGTGCAGACCCTGTGCGGCTAACCGCTCGCCACATGCGTTTACCACGATCAGGTTCATAGCGCAGTGTGCTAACGGCTGCACCACCGCTCCTCCACCCACGACATCAGCTTTATCGGCGTGAGGCTCGAACTGGGAACGGCTCTATTGTCTTGATTTCTCGCACACCTTCCAACGCCTCCACAATTCCCTTGACCGCTCGGCACCCGTTCCCTGCTCCCTCTCCGCGCGCCATCTCTGGCAAGCCTGCGCCGTGTTTCCTATCGTCATTCCAGGCGACAGCTTTCATACATAAATGATGGCCCTTCCTACGAACCTGTCAAGAGGGAAAGGGCAATTGATAAAGTGCTGATTAAACCCCATTGTGTGTAGGATGCATTCCCTTGACCCAAGCTCGGCTCCTGCGTGCACCTTGCCTTCCACAATGAGCATAGCAAGTAATTAACCAATTAGACGCAGCAGGAGAGATTTAGAGTGTTAATTACAAGCTGGTTTTTTCCCCCATCTAACTGTAACAGAAATTCGACGCGAATTTATTTTGAAGTGGAATAACGCTTGCTCAGAAATAACGCGTTGGAATTGATGAAATGAAAGTAACGAGTTATTCATGCGCATTGTGATTAGTAATAATGTTGTTGATGTTTCAAGCTCTTGTCAATCCATTGCCGGATGAAGGTCTCCCTTGATCCACCCAGGGGTTGCTTGACCATACTTCACCAGATTGATTAGGAGATCTTGGCAAAATGCGGTGCGCCCAGGACAAATGTAGCTACCACTCGCCACCGAGCTGTGACCAGGGAGATTGAACTCTGGATATCAGGTTTATAAGGCAGTATGCTTGCCGCTTCAGAACCGCTCTGCCCCGTGCTGTGAATAAAAGACGACGATATACGCATAAGATCAGTCCCGCACTTTAAAGATGTACAGATGGCAGCAGTTACAAGGCGAAATAAATCTGTGAACATTACAGGGGAATAACAATACGAATTACCTTTTGACACAAAAAAAAGATATCTTAAAGCATTAGGCAAACTGCAGGCAGCTGTTAAAATACGGCTCTCGTTTTTTTATTGCAGAAATGGGAATTGATAACAGAGCTGAGCAATGTGGGGGTCATTACTCTTAATTTAGTAAAAAATCTCTAGCTCTTAACGGCAGTTTCCGTGCTAATGCACCTTTCGTTACTGAGTTTCTACCAAGTCTGCTGGATAGCAGCTCGACTCTGCTCCCAGTTTAAACGTAACGTGAAGAAGGTTGCGTTCATGTTTCATGCATGACACCAAGCAACGCATTCATCAGCCGTGATATATTTAGACTAAGACGTTATTTTAGGTTGGTTAGGCCCACTGAGCCAAGCATCCTCGACCCGTTGGCTGTGGTGGCGGTCTCTCGGCATTGTCGGGTGCGAATTTGCAAATTAACAAGATCACAAACAACAACACATTGCTTAGAAATTATTTACCCTTGCTGGCGTAACGCATGTGTTAAGATCTCAAAACACCAAACAGGACTTTCACGACGACTTGTTTACACACGGAACCCACGCCAGGGACTTATTGGAAACAGGATGAATAATTCATCGTGTTTAAATACAAATCAAATATTCAGCGTGAATGAAGCCCTCCTGCCTGTTGACACTTCTTCCAGACCTGCGACGCAACAATTAACAACGAGAATATAATTTATAACGCGCGCAAATTCCACGCCTGGTTATTGATGATACACAGAAACCGAGGCACGGAACTTAACGTTCGTATCCCGGCTCGGGTGCCTTTCCGTATCTTCTTGACTCCCAGTTGATCTGTCTTGATGTTGCTGACATGCCGTTCTCTCCACAGCCTTGTGCAGCGCTTTGTGACCCTCGGGTGAAAGGCGCTCTATAAATGCTATCATTATTATTATTATTCTCTCCGTGTCCGCGTGGGTTTTCGCCGGGAACTCCGGTTTCCTCCCACAGCCCAAACACATGCTGCCGCATAGGTTAATTAACCTGCGGACTAAATTGCCCCCGGTGCCTTGTGACGGACTGGCGTCCTATCCTGGGTATAGCCCTGCCTTGCGGCCTGTGTCTGCCGGGATAATCTCCGGCTCACCGCGACCCTGTATATAGGCTTAAGCGGTTTCTGACAATGCATGGATGGATGGATGGGTTTCTGATAATGGATGACGGCACAACGGCGAAACCGTAGGCAGTCCAGGTCTCCGGCGCCTCTCTCTCTCTGTCTCTCGCTCCCCTCCGGCTCCTTTATCTTCATCGTGTCTATTCGGCCCTCGCGTCTGCCGGAGTGTGACGACTCGAAACCGATCAATAACGCGTCCGAACACGTGTTTGCGATTGGGATCGCTGGGCACGCGCCCCTCCTTCCCAACGCCCCGCCGCCTCGTTAGCGAGGAATAATGTCTCACCCATTAGCGGAACGATTTGGGGATTGCGCGGACTGGTGATTGGCACGGATGGCGTCTGGCTGGTAAAGACGCGGCAGGACGCGGTGGTCTTAACACCGACTCGTGTCTACGTGCGGAGCTGTTTCGCAGTCGGGTGTTGTGTTGGCACGGGCGGAGCTGCAGAATGTACATGCGCACGCCGATGGGTACGTGTGTTATGTGTGCATCCGCATCTCATCGTCAGAAACAGCTTAATCGTGTACGTGTACAGGGTCGCGGTGAGCCGGAGCCTATCCCGGCAGACACAGGGCGCAAGGCAGGGGAACACCGAGGATGGGACGCCAGTCCATCGCAGGGCGCCTGGGGAAATTTAGCCAGTACGCCAATAAACCTGGCAGCATGTCTTTGGACAGTGGGTGGAAACCGGAGCGCCCGGCGTAAACCCCACGCGGACACGGGGAGAACATGCAAACACCACACAGAAAGGCACCCGAGCCGAGATTCGAACCCGGGTGCTTCTTACTGTGAGGTGGCAGCGCTACCCACTACGCCACCGTGCCGCCCGTGTGTGCATACGCATGTCCTTGTACACGCACGCAGACGCGAGCCTCCTAATCACACGTGTCAACTTGTTAATGAGAGGCGCATAGCTGCTGGAGCTGCGACTGAATTTCCATGGTGATGTTAAGGAGGTGGGGGGGTCTTGGGCGTTTGCCACGGTGCCGTGCTTGGCTTGCCTGCAGACGCGGCCCTAATTAGGGGACCTCCGCAGCTGTCCAGCCAGCTGGTGGGCCTCTCGTCATCAACGTCGTCGTCGTCACGAGCCACGCTCTATCCACTGCTGAACGAACGTCTCTTCGCGGTACCAAATGCATGCCGCGCATGCTTGAACCGGTCGTCCCGCCTTGATCTGCGATTCCGTCGAGTCACAACATCTCAGGCAGCGGGGGGCAATTTAGTGAAAGCAATTATCCTAGGGCAGCGTGTCTTTGGATTGTGGGAGGAAATCGGAGTACCTGTCAGGAAACACACAGAGGCAGAACGTGGAAATTCCAGACAGAAATGCACCCGAGTCGGAAATCGAACCCGGAATCTTCGTGCTGTGAGGCGGCAGCGCCACCGCACTCCCACACCACCCAACCAACGCTGCACACCAGCGTGTAAACAGAAGGTCATAAAACATACGTTAGATACAAATATATGTTAATGCTATGCATGGAAACCTTGCCTCCAGCTCGGCAGGCTGCACGCATAGTGTTGAGTTCACGGAGATTCATTTCAGGTTCGACGTGAGCCTATTTTCGAGACTGCTGCAAGCTGATGAACGAGCGTAAATCAATTTGCGCGAGTGAGCGATCGTGCATAATTATGTGTGCAACTGCGGGAGTTGAGTTTGATCACCGTTGAATTTAATGCAAAAAAAAACCCCAAGCGGTGGTGCTGCTCCATCGGGGGTCCTCGGCAGAATATTATTTTTGAGACCGTTACTTTCGATTTCCATACTCCTAGCGATATGACCGGAGAGATATAGCCTTGAGATAAAGATGAGAGCAGAGAAATACAGATGAGGTTTAGAAACATGGTAGATACGTAGACAAGAGGCAGAGATGGTGTTAGATGATAGCAGAGCGCTACGGACAAGATGGTGTTAATTTTGCAAGTTACGTTTATCAGGACTAGAAGATTAGCTGATATTTTGTTCGCCCCGCTTGCTTCACACGAATCTGCCGCCACTTGCGTCGCTTGGGGCCCTCGGCCTTTGCTTAGTTTTGCTTCTGCCTGGCGCCAGCCCTGATCAAAACACTGGCGCCATTTGGGAAGACGTGCAGTGCGATGCTCTTTCCTCTCGTTGCAAATCGGAACACTGAAACCACTTTTTTATCGGACCACATTTTCACCAGGTCAGCTGATTCTGGCATCACTGATGTGTATGTTAGTCCAACACCAGACCCGACCCAAACCCGTTTTCAATTGGTTCTTCTGTAGAGGGTGTTTGTGTTTTGCTGGTGGCATGGTGGGCCAAGGGCCGGCAGAATGGTGCGGTGAGTAGCGCTGCCGCCTCACAGCAAGTAGGTCCCGGATTCAAATCCCGCCTCGGGTACATTTCTGTGTGGAGTTTGCATGTTCTCCCCGTGTCCGCGTGGGTTTTCGCCCGGGCACTCCGGTTTCCTCCCACAGACCAAAGACATGCTGCATAGGTTAATTGGCCTACTGACTAAATTGCCCCCGGTGCCCTGTGATGGACTGGCGTCTCATCCTAGTTATAGCCCTGCCTTGCGCCCTGTGTCTGCCGGAATAGGTTCCAGCTCACGGCCCTCAACAGGATTAAGCGTTTTTTGACAATGGATGGATGGACAATTGCAGCTCCTGTGATTGTTTTTAGTTTGGCCACTTACTTTTAAAACTCAAGTACCACGTAGATGGCAGGTCTGTCCACAAGGGCACACTCACGGTCTCGCCTCACTCGTAGCCAGTGGGAGGCTTTATGTAGTGGTTTTATGGCCACTTTAATGACCAACCCATGTTTCATAAAACTGCACTAAACATCATGAACGGCGCGATTGTTAAAAAAAAACCATGACACTTTCCGAACAAATAAGACCTTTGTGCAGAATGATGAATCGTGTTGCTTTTTTATTAGAATGTTTAATTAACGCTTAATACGCATATAAAAAAAGCCAGAAAAAAACAAAAATTGATGCGTGAGTAAATTACACCATTTCTATCGCTGGCTTATAAATTCTAAACGACGCTGATGGAAAGTTAATCGGTTTTTCACTGCCCGGCCTAACAACTCTGACAGGGCAGCACGCACGCGCTCTTCGCGGAGATATATCCATCCATCCATTGTCAGAAACCGCTTAATCCTCTACAGGGTCGCGGTGAGCCGGAGCCTCTCCCGGCAGTCACAGGGCGCAAGGCACCGCTCCACCCAGGATGGCACGCCAGTCCATCACAGGCCACCGGGAGAAATGTAGTCCACGGCCAATTAACCTACGCAGCAGCACGTCTTTGGACTGTGGGAGGAAACCGGAGTGCCCGGCAAAAACCCACGCGTACACGGGGGAGAACACGCAAACTCCAAACGGAAAGGCACGCGGACCAGGATTCGAACCCGGCGCCTTCTCGCTGCGAGGCGGCAGCGCTAACTCACCGCGCCACCGTGCATCACGCGGCGGATATAATGCCCCCTTGTAATGTATTATTGTTTTGGGACAAGCGCCGTGGCACTAATAATATAATAATAGCATTTATAGAGGGCCTTTCACCCGAGGGTCACAAAGCGCTGGGCGGGCGAGCGAGCGAGCGAGCGAGCGGGCGGTCTGGCGGGCGAGTGGGGTAACAGGATGGTAGGGGAGCGGGTAGGGCCTGGCGAACGGGCGCTAATGAGATCGGTCGTGCACTCGGAGGGGGCTTTGCCCGGGACCAGCGAGGGCCTCGTGAGGATTTGTACAGTATTTCCCATGTGGGTCTGGCTTTCATCGGGATTACAGCTGGTGTCCCGGGTCAGGTAGCGAGGAGCCCCTTGTGTGCCCACGCGTGTGATGCAGCACGCCGCGTGCCCGGGCAACCCCCATCCGCCAGCCACCGCGACCAACAGGGGCGACACCCGGGTTGTGTTGGTTTAATAATAATAATAATAGCATTTATAGAGCGCCTTTCACCCGAGGGTCACAACGCGCTGCACAGGGCTGCGGAGAGAACGGCACGCCAACAACGACAACATGTTGGGGTTTTTAAAATGTGTAACCTGTGCACGTTAACGCGTTGGCTCGCTTTACTCCGGCGGTGCAAACAGGGGCCGACTTGCAGCACACTAATGCGCGTTTTTGACATTGATTGTTACCGCTGTTTTCCACGGTGAATCGATTGCGATTCGTCTAATTAATTCCAGGGCGTTTTTTTTTTATTGAGCTTCGTTTCGGAGCCCACGTATTAAGCGATGTGTGCAATCAAAGCGCAAGGTTACATTCGCATTTGTCACAGTGTGGAATTATCTAAATGTAAGCATACCTGCACACCAAAACATGCTTGTATTGGTTGGAGTATGTTTACCATCTATGCAATGTCCATAATATATGACCGAGACCCAAAGAGAGAAATTTCGATCAAGCCGATAATTTTCACCACTGTATACGATACAAAAAAAACCTTAACGGTGGCCGTTTCTCAAATGTACATAGGCTGCTTTGCAATCACAGTCTGGGGCAGCGATGTCAGAGGCGCGGTTTTACCCGGGTTTCATTCTCTCGGCGCAAACCATCCATCCATCCATTGTCAGAAACCGCGTAATCCTGTACAGGGTCGCGGTGAGCCGGAGCTTATTCCGGGAGTCACAGGGCGCAGGCCAGGGCTATACCCTAGATAGGACGCCAGTCCATCACAGGGCACCGGGGTGGGGGGGGGGGCAATTTAGTCCGCAGCCCGGCGAAAACCTACGTGGACACGGGGAGAACATGCAAACTTCACACAGAAAGGCACCCGAGGAGGGATTCTAACCGCGGTGCTTCTTGCTGTGAGGCGGCAGCGCTGCTCACCGCGCCACAGTACCGCCCTCGGCGCAAAGCGTTTTCAAGAAGCGTGAGAGGAATACCACCGCCTGTTCGCTGTGCCGCATTCAGCTCGACATGCTAACGAGCCCGGGTTCCCACCCCACCTCGTGCCGGGCGCGCAGGGTTCTTCCGCAGGAGCATCACCAAGAAGGCGAGCTACGTGTGCAAGAACGGCGGCGCCTGCGAGATGGACATGTACATGAGGCGCAAGTGCCAGCAGTGCCGCCTCAGGAAGTGCAGGGATGTCGGCATGCTGGAGGAGTGTACGTTGTGTGCAGGCGCCGGCGTTGCGGCTGGTCGCGACACCCGCACTTTCACAGAGACATGATTCCTCCCACCGTCCAAAGACATGCTGCCAGGTTAATTGGCGTAGTGACTAAATTTCCCCGGGCGCCCTGCGATGGACTGGCGTCCCATCCTCGGTGTTTCCCCTGCCTTGCGCCCTGTGTCTGCCGGGATAGGCTCCGGCTCACCGCGACCCTGTACAGGAGTAAGCGGTTTCTGAAAATGGATGGATGGATGGTTGATTCCATCGCCCACACTTTTTCCTGAGGTAGTCTCATATCATATGTTGCAACACCCGCACTTTCACAGAAACACGATTACATCCCCCCCACTTTTTCTTGCAACACCCACCAGCCCCCCTTCCCAGCAGCCTACCCCACCTTCCAGCCCCGCTGCACACACGTGCATTACGTGGCGCGCACTGCATCGTTCTCGCTCGTCTGTGCTGGTGATGCCGTCGCTGTATAGGAGGATGTAGTGTCTGGTAAATGTTGGCGACGGATAACCGCGTTGCGGTCTTCCCCCTCCTCCTCCTTGCCTCTATGCGGTTTTGTCGCGCCTGTGGAGTCGTTCCCGCTTCGAACGAACGCCTTTGAGAGCGAACGAACGCTGTGCCACGCGTTCGAAATCGAGGCACGAGGCAATTGCAGAGGGGCGGCAAAGGCAGCCACACGGTTAGCCCACGCCAACAATTTGTCAGACGGTGCGTCCTGTTTATTATGATGTTATCAGCCGATTAATTTAGTTATGGGAGGAAACCGGAGAACACGCAAACTCCACTCGGCAAGGTGCCCGAGGCGGTTCGATTACCGGACTTTCTGTCCGTGAGGCGCGGATGTTTTACCATTGTGCCACCCCGCCGTCCAAAGCCACTGTGCCAATCGACGCAGCTCAAGTCTGCAGCTAACGGCGGTGAAATGCCCAATTACTTGAGCAGTTGCGCGCAGCAGTAATGAAGACAACGGAGCGGTTGCGTCGCCATGAATAATCGATGCCGAGGAATCTATTCAACTCCTTCCATTCACACGATCGGAACTCGAATTGCAGCCGCGCTGAAAACGCGTTAATATTTCATAGAGCTGCCGATATCTGTTGCCTCATGAATACAACATCAGCATTAACATGAATCTTTCAGGCCCTGGAGGGTGGGGTTTTGCTGCTCTGCTCCTGTGTGTGCGAGGCTTTTGTGTAGTGAGGTCTGGCATGCGGTCCGTCTGTGTGGGTTTATGTGTGTGTGTGTTTAGCCAAGGTAGCTCAATGGTTAGCGCGCTGGGCTACGAACCGGGCGACCTGAGTTCGATCCCCGCTCACGGCCAACACTAATGATTAATTTTCTGAACTGATCACGAGCCTCCCCGAGGTTGATTCGGCCTCAAATGAGGACCTGGTGCGTTGTGTCAACATCGCCACTCAGGAGATAAAGGCGGCCGCGCGTGATCCTGGCCACCCACCCCCTCGTGTACCGTGCCGGCCCTCATAGGTGCTCGCTAACAGCACTTGACCCTACAGTCTGTTAAAGCTATTCAGGGGATCTTCAAATAATCGTCACGAGTGTTGGCCGTGAGCGGGATTCGAACTCGGGGCCCTCACACACCGCACATGCACACAATGTTAATTACACAAATCAGTGATGTTTTACCTTGCTTGGCGTAATCTACCGGTACATTATATCCTTGTGTATAAATGCATCATGCGAGACCAACATTACAGCATCCAGCCATTACATTTCTCGACAACTGCTGCAAATTGGATTTCTGGGCACGCGATCGTGACTCATCATCACTTCATAATTCAATATAGTATTTATACATGAGCCACATCGCAGCGTTCAAACACACCCATTTACACATGGGCATACATACATATATACATTCGTAAACAATCCAGTAATACCCAGTCACCACGAAGCCGATTTTTATTATGACAAAATACCCTACAATCTGTTAAGGCTATACGAGGGATCTTTGTCTTTGTGCGGTAGTGGTAAATAGATGTATGTTTTCATTGCACGACGTATTGGAATTGCCCTTAAGAGCGGGCTCGTTTAGGACAGCCATGGAAAGAGGTGGAACGCTCGACACGGCTATCCTGAAACAGCAGTTTTTAAGAGCAACCGTCGTAATTAATTATTAAACCTTGCTAATTGGCCGTGTCAGGTGGTGGCGGGTTTCCGACACATTTTTTTACGCGATCTAACCAAACAAAGACAAAGATCCCCCGTATAGCCTCAACATACTGTATGGTCAAGTGCAATTAGCGATTAGCACCTATTAAGGCCATCATGACAAAAGAGGGGATGAGCGGCCCGGTAGCCTTTGTCTCCTCAGTGGCGATGTTTACACACCGCACCAGGTACTAAATTCAGGTTGAGTCGACCTAGGGGAGGCCCAGGACCGTGAGGCCGGCACACACTGTACGAGGGACCAATCTGCCTGTTCGTTGCGCAGGTCTTCTCACCGACATCCAGTGCCAGTCCAAGCGGATGCGCAAGCATCCCAAGCGGGCGATGGCGAGGGAAGCTCTCTCGGAGAATCTCTCGACCACCGAAGGACCCCGCAGCGCCGCGCTGCCGAGCAGCTCGATCTGCAGACAACCGGTGAGAGGTTTGGGGATGAGTTACGCCCAACGTCCTGCCTTTACGGTGATGCAGTGGTGGCACACGCGCCTCGCAGCAACGAGGCCTTCGGTTAGATTCCAGGCTTGGGGCTTTCGCGTGTTCGGTCCGTAACCGTATGGGTTTTCGCTGGGTATGGCGCTATATAAAACGATATTATTATTATTACATTTTTGATAATTCTACTGTTTGGGCGATAGCATCTAAATATATAATAATAATAGCATTTATATAGCGCCTTTCACCCGAGGGTCACAAAGGATGCAGTGTCTTGCAAATTATCGTGCCGACTTCCTGCGTGCCTGCCGCTTTCCAACTCTGCTTTCCTACGTGACTGCCTTCCCCGCATCTCTGCGGATCCTCAAATTTCTGAATCGTTTTAGTTTTTCGAGAATGAACGAATATGCGCGAGTTTATCTCACCGGTCGCGATGTGTCCACATCGCTCCAGATGCACAGTTGAGGCTGAGCCGACCTATGGTAGGTTCCAGGACCGGCTCTTATATTCATCACTGGTGTTGACCGTAAGCAAGAGCCAAATATGGGTCGCCGATTTCATAACTCCACCGCGACACCACCGCTACCGTCAACAACAACAACCGTCTGTCGCCGCTAAGTGGCGGTGACGTCACCACGT
>JAZEWU010000027.1:4760591-4781633 GCA_036362915.1 Geotria australis | reverse complement strand
GAGGTCGATCTTGACACCGCCGGTGGACTTGCTGAAAACCGCTACCGTCACACGCGTTCACACCCACGCACCACACACGCCCACAAATTTAACAATTAAATTTTCTTTCAGTGCCCTGCAGTTGGGAAATTGCAATGGCAGGTTTCAGGCACACAGCGATCTATAATTCTACACAATTTGCGCTCAACACTCCCCACCCCCACGGTGGAGGCCGTGGTGCGGTGTTGGTACGGTCTGTTTTCAGCCCAGGCCCAAGTTTCAGGGTGTCTCGTAATTGATGAGGCCCTCGGTGTTACTCATTAGAAACGGCTTGCCGCCGGCCACTTGCTAACTACTCTCTTCTCACTGGAAGGAGGCCTCGGCCCATCAATAACCTTTATTATGGCACAGTTATTTACACTCACGGTGACCTGTAGCCTGAGGCATTGGCCATGGATGCCGGCCCAGGAGGCACTGGGGCACAGATTTAGCACAGTTGGCAAAAGACGCACGGTGTGAAATTTAATATTTTCTTTTTGTCCGGCTTGCAAAAATGTAATTGACGAAAGGAGTTGCAGCCGAATGCCGGATGCCAGATGCCCGGAACGGGGAAAGATTGCTGGCAATATGGGTCTAACGGTAAACCTTTTCTTTGTGGTGGTTGTTGTTTTTGCTGGTGCGTGTGTTTGGTTCAGGTGGCGGAGCTGGACGAGTGGGCGCTAACCGTGGAGCAGCAGAGACTCGTCGACATGATCGTGGGGAAACACCGCATGTACCGGATCCCGCACGACACCCTGCAGAAATTCGTCGTAAGTGGTGACTGCGTGGCGCTGGAACAGATGTTGTTACCACAGCGCGGCGGCAGAGTGGAGCAGTGGTAACATCTGCGCCTCACATAAAGAAAGTCCGGCACGAGGCGGGTTTGATTCCTGCCTCGGGTGCCTTTCTGCGTGGAGTTTGTGGGGGAGGTGAAACGTCGCGAAGGGGAGAGATAGAGAAGGGGAAGCGCTCAGTGACAGACGGCTGTCCCAAAATAATAGCTCTGTAAATCAACTATCACGCATCAAGTGATGCATGTGCTCGCTCGTTTGCTCCGGCATATCGACGGGTGCACTTCACTTACACACCTTTTTCACATGACCTAAATTCATAAACAGAGCCTCACTACGCTTAATCCTGTACAGGGTCGCGGTGAGCCGGAGCCTATCCCGGCAGACACAGGGCGCAAGGCAGGGCTATACCGAGGATGGGACGCCAGTCAAAACCCACATCCGTCCAAATATATTTAAATCGTTTTCCTCGACCGCCGTTGTTTTGGTCGCGTGCACCGCCGTGGTGCCCGCGGTCAGACACCACAACGAGACAACATCACAGAGGCAAACACGACGCGCGGACAATCACGCACACACAGGAATTACACGGCGGAAAATGTCACGGCGGCTGGCTGGACGCACCGCGCGTGGACACTGCGATTTAGAATCGTGGCTCATTAATAATGCATGTGAGCCGAGGCCCGACTCGGCTCTAGGCTGTCACCGGGGTTGGAGGAGCACCCCCCCCCCCTATTTGCAATATGCCTGATTGACAGCGGACAGGTTCCTGGGCCTGCTTACATTCGGCGTGTCGGGGTTGAGTCCCCGCGGACCCATAAGGCTGGTTATTACACCGTGTTCACCACCTGCACCGCGTCCGTTTGTTGATGAGCCTGCCAGAAAGAAAAAAAAACCAACCCCCTTCCGGGGGAGAATGCGCGAGGTTTTGTTTAGAACACGGTGTGATCGGCGCAAGGCCTCAAAAAAATGGCCCAAACTGTCAAGCGGACAGCAACACACAGCACTGCATTGACCCAGGTTTTCACGGCTCGATTCATGATGGTTGCTTTCCAGAGCTGTTCTTTCAGGATAGCCGTATCACTGAGCGCTCCTCCTCTCTGCCTCGCGACGTTTCGCCTCCCACGGCTGATGGTGCTTCCAACGCGGTTTCTGTAAGCGTGCACGCTTACACGCATTCTCATGTTCTCTGGATTGTAAGATGCTTCAGACAGCCAGACGCTCCAAAACCTGTGTAGACGATGCGGTTACACTAATCTGGTCTCACACGCTCACACAGCAAGCACCCACTCCAACTTGCAATTTAATAATAGTAGGGGAATAGTGTGTGAAAATGTGGGGAATGTGCTATGACATACAGTGTTTGCAATTCACACATTGTCCCTTGGAAACTTGTTATCGATCCAACAGGGAATTATGTAATATAATTCATTCATTCATTTTCAGAAACCGCTTAATCCTATACAGGGTCGCGGTGAGCCGGAGCCTATCCCGGCAGACACAGGGCGCAAGGCAGGGGAACACCAAGGATGGGACGCCAGTCCATCGCAGGGCACCTGGGGAAATTTAGTCAGTACGCCAATTAACCTAGCAGCATGTCTTTGGACGGTGGGAGGAAACCGGAGTGCCCGGCGAAAACCCACGCGGACACGGGGAGAACATGCAAACTCCACACAGAAAGGCACCCCGAGCCGAGATTCGAACCCGGGACCTTCTTGCTGTGAGGCGGAAGTGCTACCCACTACGCCACCGTGCCGCCCTAATATAATTCAACACACGCTAATACGTGCATACACAATGTATTTACATTGTACAGGGATTTCTCAATCCTCTGCTGGATAAAGGACTCCACCCGACGCCTAATCGTTGTGAGGGTTGTTTGACCATACTTCACCACACCGGCCGTGGCCGTTTGGTGCTATCGCCAGTTCGGATACCACCGGTGAGCACTTACGTTAGACGTGAGACCGGGAATCAACTCGGGGAATCGCGATGGGAGCGCGGCGCGCTAATCGCTGCACCGCCGCTCCCGACCTGAAATGTCCATCCATCCATCCATTTTCAGAAACCCCTTAATCCTGTACAGGGTCGCGGTGAGCCGGAGCCCATCCCGGCATACACAGGGCGCAAGGCAGGGGAACACCGAGGATGGGACGCCGGTCCATTGTTGCAGGGCGCCTGGGGAAATTTAATCAGTACGCCAATTAACCTGGCAGTATGTTTTTGGACCTGCAGCTTGTGAATATAACCCTGACTGTGTGTCCCCGTGCGGACCAGTTTCAGGGATACTGGGAAGGAGGAAATAAAGAGAAGCTCTGGGAGATCGCGACCATCCAAGTCCAGGTGCTGGTAGAGTTCACCAAAAACCTCCCAGGTGGGGACTGCGTGCACCCCTCGCCACTCACTCGCGGTGACACCTGGCCCTGGTTGTGCCAGGATTGTCCTCTTTGAGACAGCTGTCCTGGGAAATCTACGTTTTCCTGGAACAAGTCATTTAAAAGATGGGATTTTTGACCCAGTTATGCGTACAGATGTAGGGTTTCGCGGCTCGGTTCATGACGGTTGCTCTTCAGAGCTGTTCTTTCGGGATAGCCGTGTCGAGCGCTCGGGCATAAGGATGCTTGCAACGTGGGAGGCGAAACAACGCGAGGGAGCTCTGAAGCTCAACCATCAGTTATGCGTACAGTCTTCTCAGACAGATCAAGAGGGGGGGTGGATAAAAGTTAGTGGACCCACGGGGGGGCCTTAGTAAAGGACTCGCGGTTCGTGGTGGAGAAGTCACACAGGAGGAGAGGAGGTATGACAAAAATCACAGGAATGGCCTAGACGGCAGTATATAGTATAGCTATTTTTATGAGCGTTCGACTATACCCAGAACGTACTAAGAACTCAGAACTTACTGCTATAAAACCAGCGAGCTGAGTTGGATTCCTCCCGGCGCCTAACATCAGTGGCGAGTGAAATCGAAAGCCATCCTGAGCCAATCCTCAACAGCTTCTAAGATATGTTAATAATCTGCACATTCAGGGTGTTCTGATTGTCGTTTCCATAGTGATGTGTTTTCGGCCAATAGATGATGGTATTTTCCAAATCAATACCCACGCATAAACCAACTGTCCCATGTGGACGTTGATCAACAGACAGTGGCGTGATGGATGTGCAGCCGTTCCTTTGAGAACGCACCAAAAAACGAGTTCATGAGTGATCGAGTCTGTAGTGTCACTGCAGGATCCGAGTTTTAAAAGCCCCTTGTGAGACCTGAGGAGGCGTCGGGATGAGACAAGCGGAGTGCCTTCATTGCCTCGGCCTGGCCCGATGGTGTGTGTGTGTTAAACCACGTATGCGGCCCACAGAATAGGAGTTGTGCGATATTGCAGAGAATGCGAAATTTGATTCCATCCATCCATTGTCAGAAACCGCTTAATCCTGTACAGGGTCGCGGTGAGCCGGAGCCTATCCCTGCAGTTATAGGGTGCAAGGCAGGGCTATACCGAGGGTGGAACGCCAGTCCATCACTGGGCACAGAGGGCAAGTTAGTCCGAAATTAACCTATGCAGCAGCACGTCTTTGGACTGTGGGAGGAAACCGGAGTGCCCGGCGAAAGCCAACGCAGACACAAGGAGAACATTCAAACTCCAGACAGAAAGGCCCCCGAGCCGGGATTCGAACCCAGGTCCTTCTTTCTGTGAGGCGACATCGCTACTCACCGCGCCACCGTGCCGCCCGCGAAATTAGATTCGTGCCCCAAAAGGACGGAAAAAATCTGCGGAAAATATCTGCGTGCGGATTCCGAGCACGTATCGTTGCGAAGGCCCCGTCGATCCGGCCAGGAGCAATCTGCAGCCGTGGCAGGAGATATCGGGGAAGTATGGTCATTGCCGTGAAGACGTGCCACTTTAGCGGCGCGAACAATATTCTGGTGAAATATGTTGACACCAGGGCAGGTGGTGCGGGTGGTGAAGTCGGACAGTGTGGTTAGCGCCCTGAGCGACGAACCTGGCAACCCGAGTTCGAATCCCGCTCATGGCCAACACCAGTGGCGATTTTCTAAACCGGTCCTGGGCCTCCCCTAGGTTGACTCGGCCTCAAATTAGTGCCTGGTGCGGTGTGTAAACATTGTCACTTGGGAGACAAAGGCGGCCGGGCGTGGTGTTAGCCACGCACCCCCTCGTGTGCCGTGTCGGCCTTCATAGGTGCTTGCTAACGGCACTTGAAGATTCAATATTTTAAGGCTGTACGGGGGATCTTTGTCTTTGCAGTCGGACAGTCGTTCAATCCTATAAACACCCCCGCAGCCAGAATGGTTGAGTCGGCACATAGGACCGGTCTCCTTCTGCCTCCACCGCCCTGCCGCAGCCTCTCCCGTAGTGATGTCAATCCTTGGTAACGCCCAGAGAAATGAACGGCTCTTCTACTGCATCACCACTTTTCAATCAAAGCAGCATTCTAGATAAATGTTATTATAAATTTGTTTTATATATTGTGGATTGCTTTCAATAGATGCTCTTTTGGGATGGGCCTGTCGAGTGCTTCTCCTCTCGCGGCTGTCACAAACGAGTAGCTATTGAGAGCAATTCTCATACGTCCAGCCGCAAAAAACCTACGCTAATAAATATTTTCGTACAAGCTAGCCGTAACCGTCAGTGCAATCCTAGAGCCTCGTAATTTGCGCCCATTGGTAAATTTACAATGCACCATTAAAATGATTGCTTAACCCGACTGCCAATATTACATCCGAGTAAGCGGTGCGCTCACTAGACAATCTGTTTAAAATTTCAGAGCGATTTCACCAATTAGGCAACGCGCGCAGCCGCCCGCAAAGGAAGCCTTCAATGCCGAGACGGGGCCGTGTTAAATTAACTTAGTTGTTTGTGCGCCGCTGCTGATTTTCCTCTTTTTTACCCGCCCACTGATGCTGTCAACGTTTATGAAATGGGACCTGACGCTCGGCGCACGCGGCACCAGCGACGCGATTTCCCCCGGGGGTCTTCACACGGGGCCTTCACGGGACGAGGGATGACTTCCCCGCTCGCTCCCAGTTATTAACGGCCCCCTTTATTTATATATTTGCACGTTTATTCCTGTAACGAAGTCACGGCGTGACTAATTGAGAGATGTGCGCGGGTTGTTACTTGTTTCTGGAGGGGGAGAGGCCGCAGGCAGGGAAATTGAGAAACAGGGTGAGTAAGCTGACCCTAGAGAGAAGTCAGTGAGTCGATCGGCAGGTCGCGTGCGGTGGAAGAATGCTTGAGTAATTCCTCACCTCTTCCACTAAGCTAAGACACCCTCGAGAGAGGCTCTTCTGAATTATTTCTAGCAGGGAGGCATTTCCGCCAGCAGTGGCGTCAGCAGGTAATTTCAGGGCTGCACCTTTTCCTTCGGCATTAAATCGACTACTCGGCCCATGAACCCCCGATGCATCGTAACCGTATCGCGGTGGCAGATGCACCACCTGAGCTCCCTACTGTGCCAACTTGCTGTGCTTTGGCCGCTCGGCTCGCTGTTGTGAGCGTCGCTCCTCCGCCCTCCGTTGTTGCTGGAGGGCGACTGCCTCCAACTGCCCAGTCGCGTCCTTCACGAACCTCCTCCATAGAGGTCGAGCTTGACACCGCTGGTACCAGTTTTCAGCAAGTCAACACAAACAAAGACAAAGACTCACACAAATGCCACCTCCTATAACCGTCCCCGACACCTTACCGACCCTACAGGCTTCCAGACCCTGGATCACGAGGACCAGATCGCGCTGCTCAAGGGATCGGCGATCGAGGCAATGATTCTGCGCTCAGCCCAGGTCTACAACAACCGGGCGACAACTCCGCACGCCATGCTCCTCAACGAGAAGAAGATGCGCACGCTGAGTGAGTCCCAGCACTGATCAATGGGGTAAAGTGTGGGTGGGTATCTGTTCCAAGATGTTTGTTCGTTGTCAAGAAGTACGCCAAATACTCTCCACATGGGCCGCCTTCGGTACCCTGTAATTGAGGTTTCTCCAGGAGAATAAAATTGTTTAGATTGATGTGTATTATTACAGCATAAAATAACCCCGTGAGCTAGCACGCTCTGGAAGCGGGGTTCCTGCGACACAACAAACACGCGAATTGAGAAAAATAAATACAAATATAAAAATCACGAATTAACACAACAAAAACATTAGGCATAGAGACCGGGCTGTAGAGGAGTCACAGCCGTAGCAAGAGGATTACAGGAATTATTTACCCTGCGGTGGTTTTACACACCTGTAATTAAGCACTGTTGAGACGAGGGTTGGTGGATCACGTGGGCATCGAGGTGCCTTAGCCTAACTTGCCAGGAGAGGGCAGTACAGAGAAATGTGGCCCTCACCCGTTCCGTTTGTGTTGGATGGAGGTTTGCCCCCTCGTAAGCTTGCGTTGTCTCCGGGTGATGCGGCTTCCTTCCGCATGCAAATTACTTAATATACAAAGGACCGCAGAGCTTGACGGATTTTTAGTGTCGGCTAAAGTCGTGGCTGCCTTCGTACATGAACCGTGGTTCTGTGTGCCTCTCAGCTGGTTTATATCTACGATTGTGAGTGGATATTCTTTATCTTATTAGTCAAATTAGATATTTATTACAATGATTGTGCTATGAAGAACGTCGTCGCCTATAACATATATTTTTTCCTTTTAAAACAGTGTTATTGCTGAGTGTGTTTAATGTTTCGTTGTTGGTGAATTTGGATTAATGTAGGTTTTAACAGAATTGCTGTCAAGAGATGCTCTTTTGGGATAGTTGTTTCAAGCGTTCCTTTGCTCAGCTTTGCGACGTTTCATCTCCCACGTCGGAGGCATCATCGGGCATACACCGAAAGAGCGGCTCTTGAGAGAAATCCTCATTAGCACCATTCCCAATGCAGTATCACCGAGTGATTGGTAGACATGTTTGAAAAAGTAAAAAAAGTCTTGCCGTGCGAGTGAGGAACAGATTGTGCTAAATTGGATAAAAACAGCATGCACGATTCTGTGCCAGAGAAGCATGATTACATAACAGCACAATTAGTAAATGCCCTTTTTATTTACATTTTGGATTTCAATAACAGACAACGCATGAGATTTTTTCTTTCTAAACAGAGTGTAGAGACATTTTAAAATTGTATTTACATTTTAGATATTTCATATGGCATGCACATCCAAAGGCTCTCGATTTGAGGGCTTATTCAGCGGTCTCAATGCTTATTCCCAGCAGAGCGGCAGAGCCGTGTTTGGAAGATAAATGCGAAATGTCACACCATCCGTCACCCTATCAGCTTGCATTGCATTACGAACAAAAATGTTGGCGGGGGAATAGAGCCTTGACTTTTGACGCGTTACGTCGATGCCTCTTTTGTTTGCGAATAAACTTTGGCATTAAAACAAAAAAATCCGATTATAATTTCACAGGTCGCGAAAACCGCCCACAAAGACACGCGCGCACACGCGTGACCGTCTAAACTCGCGCGTTTAAATTCGGCACCTCGTCACGGCCGTTTGGGATTTGTTTTGTTCCCACGTGATTAAGTGTCGTATCTGTTGTGATTTCATGATACGGTCACGCCCAGAAGACCGCCTCGTCGATTTGGGAGCGATTGGCGGCACGGGTCACGCTGTCTGTTTTTAAGAGAACTCCTGCGTTTGAATGGGTCCCATTACCGCGGCGTGATCCTGGTCTGATGTTTTAGAGTGGGATGATGTGCACCGCCACTAGACGCAAATGGATCTCTGCTCTTAAGCAAGCCTAATGTGTACATAGCTAGAGCCACGATGATTCACCAGCCCCGAGTGATTCAGCGAATGGTTACTATAGAGGGGTCATGATCCAATACAAATATACACTATATGTGTTTTCAACATTGTAGAGTGAGTAACGAGTTGATGGCTGCATGATGTGCCGTTAACCCGTTACGTACAACGTACGCGAATTAAAAAACATCGATTGTTACGAGCGACTTTCGATGCACGTAGCGTGATGAACAAGCGATGCTCACCGATGAATCAATGTATCGTCACATCTATTACACACACGCGCAAAATGACCTTTAGCTTAGCAGAGAGATGTGCCTTTATTTTTTTCCCTGTCACTCCAGATTTGAATTTCATTGCATAATTACTTGTTTTAACTATACCGCGAGTGGCATTAACGTCAAGCAAAGTGCCTTAACCATTTGCACTTACCATTGCGTGACAACGGTTGCAGATCTCCTCCATACTTATCAGAGATTACAACTCATTACACATAGAGGTGGCTCCTTTCCCATTGTGACTGGGCCACTCACCATTGCGCTAATGAGGACCATTTTATTTATATGCAGCAAAGAGACATGCGCCGATAAGAAAATACAAAAAAACATACTGCCATAGGGCCTCTCCCTTTCTCTCAGATGTCGTGCAGCAGCCTGCTTTCTTATTTATTTATTCGCCTGCTCCTTTCATATATCAAGCCTTCCGTTCATTAGCATGCGCGGGTACCGCCGCTGTTGCATCGCTAAATTCGGCAGATTGCACGAGCGGCATGTTGATGCGATCTCATTAGCACGGAAAAGCCAGACTGCGCAGCCAGGTCTAAAACATGACCCATTCACATTTGCAATGGGACAACACATAGAAGCGTTTTCAAACGCCAACGCGTTTTTGGATTTACGATCGCGATGGATGTCACGTTGCTTTTTGCAGGAGTGCTGCATTGCGGCAGTGATTGCCACGATAGCGAGCGAAACGTATGTTCACATTAAGTGTGAAGAAAAGGTTCATTAACGGGTCTTTGTCACTCCACTGCTGGATGAACGGCTCCCGCCCATGCCGTTAATGCGGGTCGGTAAAGAGCAGGATCGTAAGACCCGGTTTCGAAGTCGTTTGCAACCGATTTTAGCCGAGGCTGGAAAGCGAACTCAGGTGGATTGGTTGAGAGCGTGGTGCGCTGATGACCACTGCGACATCTGTCCGCCGGGCATACGTTGTGCAAAATGTTAACTTAATTTTAACATTATTTTACCAAATTTTAATTACAGTTATGCGAACGGGATATTTTGATTGTGTGTAATGGGCTCACATCACCCACGCAGCCATTAGAAGGCGCTAGAATGTTAGTGGCAATGCAAGGAAAATTAAACGGATTAATTACTGTATCGAATCGCGACACTGAATTGAGATAATTTTTATCAGCTCTGTGAGGGAGGGAGTGCTGCACACGCATACATGTCATACTCCTCGTGTGTAGTGATTACACCTGATTAAATGTGGCCCGTGGCCTCCAGATGCATTAGTATCCACACATCCATTCTGCAAGGGAGTAATGACTAATATTACCTCTATTAGGTTTTTAACCAATACTAATATTACCTCTATTAGGTTTTAACCAATACAAGGGTTTTATATATAGATATAAGGCTTTATATATAGATATAAAGTCATTGAAATTAGAGTTTTGAGGAATATTTTTTGTTAAAGACCGTGCTAAGACTCACCAATGTAGACGCTTTGTATGCAATGATGCATTAACCGGTAATTTTTTTTTTTGCTTTTTTCTCCCCAATTCGCACGTTTGTAACAATAAACACCTATCATCTATCTAACTAATTAACATGGGTAATCCCGCAGAGCAGTGTGCTTCATGTGTCAGAGAACGGCTGCAGAATAGAACGTTCACAGGGCTTCTAAAAAAAACCCATCAAGTGGCCTTTTTATAGCCTTTACACAGTAGGGGGCACACTTTCCCACTCACTCTGCACATAATCAGATTTAGTTGTTTTAAGCCCGGCATTTGACCAACTTACATGCCTTATTTAATCTGCGCCTCATGGAAAAAAAAAGTCCTGCCCGAGGCGGTTCGATTGCCGAGTCGGGTCCCTTTCTGTGTCAAGTTCGTGTGTTCTCCCCCTGTTATGCATGGGTTTCCTCCGGGTTGTCCGGTTTCCTCCCACAACTAAAAAACAATACTTAATTAATTTGCCGATTACATCGTAATATATGAGACGTTGTGTCTGGCAAATGTTGGCATCAGCTAACCGCGTGGCTGCCTTCCCCCCTCCCCGCCTCTCTGCGGTTTCCTCACGCCTCTGAGTCCGTCTATATTCGAATGAATGTCTTCGAAATTGAATGAATATGTGCGGGTTAAAAATTGTAATTTGTAGTATTATTGTTGAATGGGTTCAGCCCATCAACTCGCTACACTATACATTCCAGTTCAGTTACGGGTGACTGATACCCGGGATTAATCCCAGTTTGTTAGTGGTGACAGCTTAGCACTCAAACCTCAGGCTCAGACTGTTTATCTGCCGGCAAGGGCCAATTCATTCAGTCAGTCGGGTTTTTATTTAATCTGGAAGGAACCGTTGCGCTATGTAGCAGGGATGGGTAAGCAAGTTGCATCTCATTACACCGGAGGAAATTTAGTCTGGACAATTAACCTAGGCAGCATGTCTTCTAAGCTGAACGGCTCTGTTATAAGGATCACCAGAGACCAGGACCGTCGGTAGTTACAGAACATTGCGTGGTGAGAATGTGTAAACTAACGAGCGCAAAATAATTACGACATTTACTCGACCACTTAGCCTACACGCCGCCTCGGTATTCATAATTGCTTACAATGTTTACACAACAACAATAATAATACGCTTGCAACAGAGACTGGGGTTTTAATCGGCAAAACACTGGACCTGCACCAAGTCACCCCTTGAGATGATGGCTCCTGTTAAGTCGCCCAGGCAAGGTTTCTGCAGAACCCCTGCATGTTTAATTAGAAGCACTGTTTGGAATTCTTCGCAAACGATGTCCTTACGGGCCCCATAAACACCGCTTTTTTTTCTTCTGACCCTGCTCACAGAAAAAAATGCCCGAAAAAAAAATCATATTTGTTTTGTTCCGTTTCTCTCCGTTTTATTTCATTTTATTTATGCTGCGGATTAAATTTTTGATGGATTCCGTGTATGAATCACGCGCGCTTTTGGAACAGTGTGCAGTTTCCAGAAAGCCACTGCTGCATCATGAATCACGCTGCGTTCACGTCGTAACACAATAATAATAATAATACAATGAAACCTCAACGTGACATGCTGGCTGGAACGACTTCAAATTGCACAATTGCAGGTGAAATAAAAGTTGGACAAAACCAATTTAAACAAACAACTTGTGCTGGCCAACGTGGTGAAGTATGGTCAAACAACCCCTCCTGTTGGGAAGCGTTTATGCAGCAGTGGATTGACCAGGATCCGTGAGCATTTGATGTTGCGTCGTAAACAGATTATATCTTTGCAAGGGTGGAGCGGTGGCGCAGCAGTTAGCGCACTGCGGTATTACCCTCCATCCATCTCTTGTGAAAAACTGCTTCATCCTCTACAGGGCCGCGGTGAACCGGAGGCTATCCCGGCAGACACAGGGCGCAAGGCAGGGCTATATCGAGGATTGGGACGCCAGTCCATCACAGGGCACCGGGGGTGATTTATTCCGCAGGCCAATTAATCTATGCAGCAGCATGTCTTGTCGGCTTGAATTAGATTCCCAGCCACTGCTAACATCAGTGGCGAATGACATCTGTACTGATCCTCGGCCTCCCATTAAGCAACCTGCACTGACCAGCATGGTGAAGTATAGTCAAACATGACTGACACAGCGTGGTGGCAGGGGAGGGGATTGGGAGGTCTTCATCCAGCAGTTGATTGACCATGGGCTTTACATGCATACATGCATGGATACCATTGCAATTATTTTGTGAGGAGGGAATAATACAGCTCTGCCAGCCTCTGTGGAGCTCCCATATGTGCTTTTCGGGCTTGTACATTCTGAGGCCATCTGTAGCTAGCTGTGTGCCAAATCAATACGGCTGTTTCTATGGTTATAGGTGGATACGCGTGTTGTTGTTGTCATCGAACCATACAGAGCACATCCACCACCGCTTTCATCTCGCGCGATGCACAGAAGGTCATCATACATTTACATTGCCCGTAACGCCACGGAGGGCAACGGCGTGAGTGACGGGCTCATGAGCACGCGTGCCGCCACCTGCGTTGGTTGCTCTCACGTGCACTTCTCCTCTCCCGCTGAGTGAAGAGGCTCGGCAGGCGCGTCGCAGCCGCGGGTGTTGCAGGAAAAAGTGGGGGGGATGGAATCATGTTTCTGTGAAAGTGCGGGTGTTGCAACACCCGCAAACACCCGCGGCTGCGACGCGCCTGAGGCTCGGCGCTTTGCCCGCGCCTGTATCTCTCCGCCGTAACGAGCAAGCCAGGCACTGTCGCGGTGAGCCGGAGCCTACCCCGGCAGTCGCAGGGCGCGAGTCACGGCTATACGCAGGATGCGAGGCGTGGCAATTTAGTCAGCAGGCCAATTAACCTATCCAGCAGCATGTCTTTGGACTGTGGGAGGAAACCGAAGTGCCCGGCGAAAACCAACACGGACACGCGGAGAACATGCAAACTTAACGCAGAAAGGCACCCGAGCCGGGATTCGAACCCGGGTCCTTCTTGGTGTGAGGCGGCAGCGCGACTTACTGCGCCACCGTGGCTGTGTAATTTATTGGAAGCGAAGCTGGCATTAGCCCGGTTGATACTTGGATTGGAGACTGCGTGGGAATAGCAGGTGATTTGGGATTACACTGAGTTCATGATAACTTTGAGTTACCCAGGAAATGTAAGCACAGCAGCAGATAATTGAATCTGTCATTGCAGAGATTTGACTGTAACACCATCATACGGTGTGTGTAGATATTCTACAGACGTTCCGATTCCCTTCCAAATGCAAAATATATATATATACTAATGGAATCGGTCCAATATCGCAATGTGAAACCCTCATGACCATTGAGGTTTTGCTGGGTAAATAAAGGACATTATTGATATGATTAAATATGTCTTTGTGGTAGCAGACAAGTCGCAGCACCGAGACATTTATTAATCACCACGAGACAGATGTGTTTGCTTCTAGTGGCGACTGTGGCGCGTGTCTTGCAATTAAATGACTCCATCATAAAAACAAGCATTGCAGCTTCATAAAATATGAAACATAACGCTCCACTACAAAGTCATGCTTGAGTGAGACGAACATTAGCGGGCAAGCTACAGTGCAGTCTACACAAGCAACAGACCAATGGAATTGCAATGCCAGCCGCCGCTGTATTCCGCGCCGCGTCCACGAGCAAAAGGTTTCTGTGCGCGGTCGCTGACGGATTTGTTTCTCGCTGTGAGCTAAAGGTCGCGAGTCTTTCCTGTTTCCCTGCGAGTGGGGAGTAGGGGGGGCGGGGTGGAGGGAGGTGAGGTGTGATTACACCTCTATCTCTGAGTCACCACGCTGTCACCCCGTGCCCGGCACCCCCTGGTGCGCCATCGCAGCCAAACAAAGCTCCGTCAGCTTCCCGTCTGCAGCCGCTCCGTTCGCCTTCCTCCCAGTAGACTTCGATTCTGCCTTTCAGATGCGGGTCACGCTTCCGTCTGTTTCCAGCCCTCGGCTGCCACCTCGCTCTCCGTTCCTCACGACCCCCGCGCCGCCTCGCCCCAAACCCATCGTCCACCACCACCTTCTCGCTCGTCCATCTCGCCTTTCCCCATCCTGCTGGCTGCTCGAGATTTCTCTCGATTTCGATTCGTTGCCACCTCCGTCTGCGTACCGTCCGACCGCGCCGCCTCGCCCCAAACCCATCGTGCGCCAGTTGCTCGCTCGTCCATCAAACCTCCCCCCCTCCTCATCTCTTCCCGTGGCTTCTATCGGTTTCCCTCTGCTTCGATTTGGCCCCAAATCCCAGCACCGCTGATGGGCCCTCCCAGGCTCCTGCTCCGGACTGCCTCGCGCCCACACGCCGCAGAGCGAGCCTGTCACCGTCTCCCGGGATAACTTGATCTGGCCCGGTCGATATCTTGCCGTGACCTTCCATTAAAGGTCAGGGTTCCGTCGTGCGGTGGGGGGATGGTGCTAATTGCCGAGCGTGACAATCGATTAATTTGCGGAATGGAGCAGGAAGCACCGACATTATTTAATCACGGCAAAGTGGGAACCCGAATTAACACCGGTTTAACAGCGGGACGTGCAACTAAAATAAAGTCGGCGTCAGATATATTGTGCTGGCAGCTATCACGCGTTTTTGTTGTTGAAATTCTACCGTTCCCTCGCGGATGCCATTTCTAATCCAGCCAATAACCACCAATGTTTACACATCACACGAAGTACTCATTTGAGGCTGAGTCGACCGAGAGTTGGCACAGCACCAGTTCAGAAAAATCGTCACCGGTGTTGGCTATGAGCGGGAATCAAACTTGGAGCGCGGGGTTCGTTGCACAGCGCGCTAACCGCTGCACCACCGCCCAGGAATCCCCATTCACCCTCAATGAGCCCTTTTAGCATTCACAACTACACACGGTGTCGGTTCTGTTATCTAACCAACAGCCGCTGGGAACCAAATTCTCTATTTGAACCCACGAAGCCTCGTCCGCAGCGTGGCTCCGGCCCTGCCTCACGGGTCATTATTTTGAGCACATTCCGCCGAACGGGCCCTGTCGCGACGCGCGCGGTAACCCAAGGCTGTCTCGACACCAAATCACTCAACGACGAAACCCGTGGGGGACGGGGGGCGAGCGAGCGAGCGAGCGAGAGAGAGCGGCGCCACAGACCGAGGCGTTTCCGCCGCGTGTTGACAGGCGCTGCGTGAGCGGGAACGATGCCCGGCATCGACGATTGCGATTTAATGAGCGGGCGCGGCGTCACGACCATCGTTACCGGCCGTGGCTCATTAGCGTCGTGGAGGCCGGACGTTCCCTCAACGTTCAGAAGTGCTCATGCGCCCAGCTTCGCGCGGCCTGCTGCTCCAAAGCTCCCCGAAGGCTTTTTCCTCGGTTCGCCGACTCTCTTACCTGCAAGCTTCCACGCGGTCGCGCGCGTTTTATGAACGTGAGGCGGTGTTTGATATACACCAGTAACGATCGGTGATTCATTCGTTCGTAGTCAGAAACCGCTTAATCCTGTACAGGGTCGCGGTGAGCCGAAGCCTATCCCGGCAGACACGGGGCGCAAGGCAGGGATATATCCATGATGGGACGCCAGTCCATCACAGGGCAACCGGGGCTATTTAGTATTTAGTCCGCAGGCCAAATAACATATGCAGCAGCATGTCTTTGGACTGTGAGAGGAAACCGGAGTGCCCGGCGAAAACCCACGCGGACAATGGAGTGATGGATGGATGTACTATTCAGTACAATATACCGTTGGCTGCTTTGGGAGGTTTTCATTGAGCTGTGGATAGACCATGGCTGATTATGATGATGAATGTACCACGTGACAAGATCAGGGAGGTTGTTGATCTCATTAAAATCCAAGCGCGGTGAGGAAAATAATCTTCAAAGGAAAAATAAATTAAACTGCTTGTGGATTCTGTCAGTGGGCATCTATAATCCCACGCAGTGTGATGACATTGGGTATTTCATCAAAAAACAATATGAAACACACTTGTCATTCACAAGTACATGCACGTAATACACATATTTAAGAGCGCCGGGCGAGCGGTGGAGCAGTGGTTAGCGCACCGGTGACCTGGCTTTGATTTTGCCGGTCAGTGCAAACATCGGTGGCGAGTGATATCGGAACCCTTCCTGGATTCCCCACTTCACAAATCCACCCTGATTCAACGTGGTGAACTGTGGGTCAAGCAATTTCCGTGATTGACACAGTCTAGAGATGTTCTCAGCCAGCATTGGATTGACAGAGGGCCGTGTAGTTTTAATTATATTTTCTACCTAATCCGAAGAACTAAAACAATAACACTCCATGGCTGATGCTGCTAACCATTGCACTTCCCACCTGTCCTGGCTTTCCGAGGATGGCCCTCCTGGTAAATCTGTAAGTCTTCCTGGGATATTAAAACCACAGTAACATCAACACTGAAGGCATTCTAATTTACACGCAGTTATCTCTCCTTGCGTTGCGATTTTGTCGTCTTTGCTATGATTCACTCTGGTTTCTTTGTATCGCTGCGGTGGCAACCCCAGTAACCAGGCATATGGCCGCGGCACGGCTGCCCCCCCCCCGGGAGGCTGGACAGTGCAGCTCGCGGGAGCTCAGACCTCGAGGAACGGATTGGCTGTCGCAATATTAATGCCGGCTCCCCGTGTCCGCGTGGGTTTTCGCAGGGCACTCCGTAGTCCAAAGACATGCTGCTGCATAGGTCAATTGAGCTGTGGACTAAATTGCCCACGGTGCCCGGTGATGGACTGGCGTCCGACCCTGGGTAGAGCCCTACCTTGCGCCATGTGTCTGCCGGGATAGGCTCCGGCTCACCGCAACCCTGTACAGGATTAAGCGGTTTCTGACAATTAATGGTTGGATGGAAGATTAATGCCGGGTGGTTTCTAGCTTTGAGAATGGCTTTCCAGAGCTGTTCTTTCGGGATAGCCGTGTCGAGCGCTCATCCTGTCGGGCGTTCTGAGACTGAGGATGCCTCCAATGTGGGAGGCGACACATCGCGAAGGAGAGAGGGGGAGCGCTCGACGTGGCTATCCCGAAAGAGCAGCTTTGGAAAACGATTCTCATACATCGAGACGTGAAAACCGGTTTCTAGATTTGTTATTTCTCTCCCAAAGTTGTCGATGACACCGAAGGCGAAACTGTTAAAATAATTGCTTCGTAACTCATTTGTTTTGGTGCTTAAAGTATTTTGTTACGGATTTAATCATTTGCTGGCGTAGAAATACGGTCCGTGCGAAACCCCCGTGAGGCATGCACTCGCTCTGTCTGCAATGGAGCCGAATGACTAAAGGCGAAACTAAGTTATTAATTTCTAAAGAAAAGACATCTCATATAACTGTTAGCTGTATAGAACTATAATAATAATCGTTTGCAGACCACGCTCAATCCACTGCTAGATGAAGGCCTCCGATGACCATATTTGTCATGGCTGTTGTTTTGATCATTCATCACCACCCTGGCTCAGTGTGGGTGTGTGAAGCGTGTGTGGTGGGGGTGACCCTCATGTTAGCCCTGGCTGGGAATCAAATTGGAATAACCGGGTTCATAGCGCGATGCGCAACTGATTATGCCGTCGCTGGACCCGTTAATGGTATGTATTTAATTGCTAAGACGATGTTTGCTTGAGCAAGTAGCAATCTAAAAGAGTAAATATTTGGTAATGCAAACCATTTTCTTACTGAAACCCAATTAATTTAACGCTAATGTGTGTTTATAATACGATGGAAATGGCATAGTTGGAGCTATAGACTCGTACGTCACTGCTGTCTTATTCTTTGCGATTCTTAGAAGCACGATGGTCAGCCTCTGGACATCGTTGTCTTTCAGCTCAGCCTCGAAGTGTTTGGTAGAATTCGCAGGCAATACCGTAATTTGACGTTAAATGTTAATGCAGCGCTGCTATCTTATGCATTAGCTTTTGTGAGCGTGTTGTTCTGCATTGTACATCATACAATTTATCCACCAGCAAATTATCAGCATGTGTTCTATAACTGGCATTCATGTAAGCTTACAAATGTTTGTAAAACTGTACAGTAACTTAAAAAAAAAATGCATTTTACCAATTAATTTTGAGATTACATATGAAGAAGAATATGATTTGTCTAGCATAGCTTAATTTTGTTCACAATTAGTTTTGTAGATTTTCAAAACAGGCCAATATTTTAATTAGAATGACAAACAGGTTAAATTTGAGACGTGAACTGGACCCTGGACAGCAGCACGCCGTGATGAGAGATCGCACACCAGATGCTGCTCCGCCACTCTGGGGAGCTGTGAAAATCCGTTAATGAACCACTAATCAAAATATCCGACGTGCAAATTTACCCGGCGCATTGCGGATGCACGAGCTTCATCAGCCCGTACTATATTTAGCATTAAATTGCCATCACCTTTCGTAAACTCGATGTCTGCGCTTGCGGTCGTCGGCGACGTTCCTGCCTTTTAACCATCAGACGATCGATGCTGGCATTTTTAGCTTCGTGCAAATCCGCGGGTCCAACCCCGAGTGCATTCCCTGCAGGACGCCTTCAACGGAGAAGCAGGGCAGTGGATGGGTGTGGGGGGGGTAGACCTTGGTAGCAGCAGGATTCCTGATAATTTCATTTCGGATGACGAATGAGCGCCTTCAAGGCGGTGGAGACGGAAAGTCCGGGGGGTTACTGGGTTGCCGGAGGACAGACGGATGAATTTCGATCGAGGATTTGTAGGGGGGCCCAGTTGAAAGCCTTTACACGGCGCCGGCCAGACGCGCACACAGCCCGAGCGCGTGAATCCTATCGCTCGCTCGAATCTACGCGGAGGGTTCGATTGTTTGTCGAGAGAAAAGAGCAGCGTGGGCCAAAGGTCCGGGGAACACGTGAGGCCTGCGTTGTACCCAGCGCCGGATTAATACGGGGGATTTAGACGCTACGGCCTGCGGCTTCGGATTTTGAGAGGCCTCCGAAAGCTAGCCTACTGATTGATAATGCCTGAAACGCATTACTTTTAATAGCTGCTTTGTTCATTAATGCCATAGCATCACTCTTTGCGCCGCTGCAAATAATGTGGCGATATTAAAATTGTTTTTATTAGATTTTACTCTTGTTAATCCTTACGCGTTCTTATCGCATACAAAAAAAACTAGAATCGAGATTGCCAAGATGAATAATGATGGTGTGTTTGGCGGTGTGGATGGGTGGTGGTTTAACGGTCAAGGAAATAAATGTAATTTACAAACAGGGGCCTCCAAAACGCTACAAACCCTGGGTCTCTATCAACGTCCTTCTGGCCCTGAGTGTTTCTGCAACGGGAGTTGAGGGGGTTACCTGGACGCATGTGCCATTCGCTCTTAAAGGCCTTGATACACTGGGGAAATTTTAGGGGCATTGTCAGTGGTAATTGTCAGTGGCAATCATTACTGGCAACACATTTACCAAGAACCACAGATGTACATCTGGTATAGCAGTGGCTTAAAGTGGGGAGGGGAGAGGGTCTGTTTGGTCGATACAAATAGAGTTTATTGAAAACACTTTACACGACGTTATATAATTTGTACTTCATAGTATCTAAATGCGATCAACACGCTGTATAGAACCGGTGAGTGTATTTATTTTGTAAAAGGAGGCAGTCAGTCTTAGACAGACAAGAAAGGACGGTATTGAGTCTGGCCTTGGGGATGCTCAAGAGGCAGGGGATTCATCGCGTGACAGTTGAATAATACAGTTATATATATATTACATTTATCCAAATTAAGTGCAGAATCAAATTTTTACGCGATAGAATTTTGTTTTTGTCTCCAGTCATTTATGACTGGACGTACATTGGTGACTTGGCTGAGAGCATCAACTAGGGAACCTGGTTTAAGCGCAAGGGGCCGGCTGCCTGTATTCAAACCCAGGATCTCAGCGTCGCCAGCTCAGTGCTCCGACCTTTGAGCCACCCGGCCATCTCATGAATACATATTGTCAGAGGCTAGAACCGTCTTTGATAGCCGCCACCGACTTGCGCATGGCTGGCTGCGTGGACTTAGGCTCTGTGCGCTGACCGTAAGTCGAAGGATCGTCTCGCGACCGTGACGATTGTAACACGCTTGTAACGTGCGGACGAATGTCTCCCCCCTGCAGCCCAGGGAATCGATTAATCACACGGTTTGGGACGCACGGGGTCCCTGTGCATCTGGTGTGAATGGCTCCGTGCCAAGCCGGCGATGACGGCGCACTGTGAAGCTTAACGCTCCCGGAATAACACATTTGTAATTTTCGCCCTTTGCAAGCCCAACGCTGAGTAACCGCCGTGCCGTGTCACCTGACAGATTGTCTCCGCGAAATTTACATAACCTATTTGTGTAAATTAGTTATCGGGTAGGATTGTGTGTATTAAAATAAGGCCGGCATGTTCTAATCAAATTACGGTTGCTATATGTAAGACCCTTTTAACGACGTTGCTTATTATTCTACCAAACACTTCGAAGCCAAGCTGAAAGACGACGATGTCCAGAAGCTAGCCATCGTGCTTCGAAGAATCGCAAAGAAGAAGATAGTAAATAGCAGGTTTCGCTAAATCTCAAGACTTTATCCGGATGGCCCTGAATTGGGATGGCATTTTCAAAACATCCAAACGCCGGACCCTCCTGAAGAAAGTCTTGTGACTGTGTAACGCTTTGCTGGATAAGCAGTATCATCACGCCTATGAACCTTGAAGCTGAGTTTCATTCCCGACCTTGGCCTACCATCAGTGGGGAATGATACTGAATCTGATTGTGAGCTCTCTCCCTTCACAAACCTGCAGTGACCATCATTGAGCCCTATGGTAAAACCGAGAAG
>JAZEWU010000027.1:4716084-4760091 GCA_036362915.1 Geotria australis | reverse complement strand
CAGCTCTGTTGTAAATTATTCCCGGGACGACCCCATAATCCTGGCGAGGCTCTCCGTGCCGGGCATGACGATTCCCACCGCGGCCAGCGAGCACGCACAACACGCAGCGCCTAATTCGCAATCGAGATGCGGGACGGGACCGCAATTTGCGCGCGGGGCAGATGTGCGAAGTGCGGCGCAATATTCCACGGACTTAATGAAAATCTCCCACTACCCTCCGTGGCTGCCCTACCCCCCCCCACCCCCGACAGTGGTTAATCCGTTATACAATTAATGTTTAATATCGCGCCGCTCGGTAACGCGAGACATAGCCCGAGTGAGCGATGTGCAAGCGTCGGCCGTCGTCAGACGACGGCGGTGAGCCGAGCGGGTTCGATGCGTGGTGGAGATCATCATCATCATTTTTTTTAACTAATGCAATTTGTAACGAGTACGTATTCATTCAATGTCGAATGTATTCATTCGAAGAAAGAACGACTCAGAAGGCGCGAGAAAAGCGCAGAGAGGCGGAGGAGGCCGCAAGGCGGTTTGCCAGCGCCAACCTATTGCCACACGCTGCGTCCTATATATTATGCTGTTGTCCGCCGATTCATTAATCCTGTACAGGGTTGCGGTGAGCAGGAGCCTATCCCGGCAGACACAGGGTGCATGGCAGGGCTTTACCGAGTATTGGACGCCAGCACATCACAGGGCACCGGGGGCAATTTAGTCAGCAGGCCAATTAACCTATGCAGCAGCATGTCTTTGGACTGTGGGAGGAAACCGGAGTGGCCGGCGAAAACCCACGCTGACACAGGCGTCGTGGAGATACACTTGGGAAACGTGTATGTAAGTCATGCAACTCTGCAGTAACTCCCGTTTCAGGGCACATTTGTAGGAACGCAGGAATCTTTCTTGTTCGTTCAGTCAGCCCCAAGTGTGCGACAAAACATTATAATTGCACTCTATTGCGCTATAATTGCAGACCTCCGAAGCTAGATTGGACAGATAAGAGTGTTTGAGCCATTTGTAGATTTTAAATTCTGCCACAGGGACATACTTATGTGGTTAGCCAGATGAATTACATCGATACGGTACAGCATCACGTATCCGACTCTTTGAGGACTGAGGTACAGGTGGATCTGTCAAATTGTCAGATTTGTAAACGTAGAAAGGGAATTACAGTTACACTACCGTGAAAATACTGCACCGGGTGTGGGCGGTTGATCGGTCAGGACGGATGTGTGACAGATGGAATTGGAACCTTTTGCTATATGTGTATCTGCACCCGATCGTGCTTCATGGGACGCAGCTGTTTTTTTGTTCTGGTTTATGTTTGCTTCTTTGATGTTTTTTGTATTTGTTTTGCTTTTGTAACTTGGTGACCCAGGTCACTTTGGCATATGAAACTCATCCAGGTCTCTGAGTTCACACCTGGATAAACAAATACAAACTGGAAACTTCTTCCTACAAACAATATCCTCGTTTGTTACGTATTGAACGGAAGCTCTTGACCTGCGGTTGCAACACGAGAACATTTATATTGGTAACAAACAAACAAGGAAGAATCTAACTCGAAGGCTTTCACGATCAATGTTATCCATAGTAATGCTGTTTATGAGTTTAGGTCATGTGAAAAGGTATGTAAGTATTGTGCACCCGTCGATATGTTGGAGAAACAAGCGAGCACGCACAGCACTTACTTTCAAAGATGTTACCGACGTTTGGTTGGAACTTGCAAGCAGCAGTGCCGTATTATGTCAAGATTAGCGCACGATGCATCGAGCACAGAGCCAACAGCTGCAAGGAGCCAAGACGCGGGTGTGTCAGAAATAACGCTCGTCATTTGTTTCAGCAAACGAGAAAACATACCTTCATGAGCTCAGTGACATTCCGGAAGCATGCCCGAGCACGTGGAGTGAAATGTCACGCGTCTCGCCGAACATCACGCGGTACAACCCGAACTCACATCGGTGAAATTCACAAACTGGCAGGGTGGCGCGGTAGTAGCCAAACATCCGCGCCCCACAGAAAGAAGATCTTGCCCGAATCGGTTCGATACCCGCCTCGTGCGCCTTTCTTTGTACAGTTTGTGTGTTCTCACCATGCTTTGCTTGGGATTCCTTCCCGGTTCTCTAGTTTCCTCCCACAGCTAACAAAAAACACTCATTGATTAATTGGCCGATAACATCGTAATACATAAGACATAGGACGCGGTGTCTTGTGGGTTGGTGGTGCCCTCACCCCACCTCTCTGTGGTTTCCCGCAGCGCTTTGGGACCTCTGGGTGAAATGCGCTACCGTATGTAAATATAATAAATGTAATTATTATTATTTAAGAACTGTAGGATTGCCGCAACTTAAGTCACACCAGACCGTATTTATAATTCTTGAGCTTTAACGGAAGGCGAACTTAAAGCAACACGTTCAACGACGATCCTAATCGTTGCTGGAGACATCCCAAGCCATTCCACGCGGGTGGCTTGTTTTAAAAACATTGCAGCATCTGCGTATTTCCTAGACTGCATGGAATTTTTTTTACGGCAGAACCCTAATGCACAGGGAATCCCACGCCGGTAACCATAACAACTGCTGTATTGTGCACTGGAAACCGCCTGCATTTTTGAGCGAATTCCAGCAGCATTCTCTCCATTGTGTCCAGTGTATTGGCAAAAGAACGTACATCGTAAGCCATGAGCAATATTTTACAGCATGTACGAAGTGATGATTGTCTTGTTTATACTTCTGTAAGGCTGTGGATGACCTTAGAATCCACGTCATTCACATGAACATCCCTTTAATCAACCCCGATAAGATGGCTCCCCACGACCTCACTGCCCACGAGAGATATTTGACCATACCTCACCATGCTGGTCAGTAAGGATTGGTTTGCAGGTGTGGTGGGAACGGCGGTCGGGGGCGATGTGAACGATGTGTTTTTCTGCACTGCCCTCTGCTGCCCACAACATCTACTACACCTGCCTTTTACATCCATCCATTTTCATAAACCGCTTAATCCTATACAGGGTCGCGGTGAGCCGGAGCCGATCCCGGCAGACACAGGGCCCAAGGCAAGGCTATACTCAAGATGGGACGCCAGTCCATCACAGTGCAGGGGGGGGGGAATTTAGTCTGCAGGCCAATTAACCTATGCAGCAGCATGTCTTTGGACTGTGGGAGGAAACCGGAGTGCCTGGTGAAAACCCACGCGGACACGGGGAGAACATGCAAACGCCACGCAGAAAGGCACCCCAGCCGGGATTCAAACCCGGGGGCTTTTTGCTGTGAGGCGACAGCGCTACTCACCGCGCCACCATGCCACCCCTCGCAATGAAACATCATTTTTACAAATTTAACTCAAGATAAAAACATTGATACAATGCAAGCAGCCATTGGCTAACACATAAAATGGAGTGAAGCTGTTTGTAATAATACCACTCTTAACTGTTCTTTCCGATTATTTACCCTTCCATCTGTTGTAATCTATCCCAACTCCAATAATCGGTGAGAATATTCCTTCGGTCCACTTCGTCACTTTGTAAGATATGGAGCCATCGCTTTTAGAATATTCAATCCATAACAAATCATTCGAAATGCGCGCTGTGTGAGACACATTTATTTCGTTGTGATTTAAAGCACAAATTTCGGGTGTATCTCACTTTCAGCAGGATCTTGTTATCCAGAGAATACGGTATCCATACATGCATCTCCCTGTATCTATACTCGTATATTTGTCCATTTTGCTAAATTCAGGGTGCGGCATAAGTCGCTTTACCGATAATAATTATTTGCTACGCCAAGGGTTTGGGACGTTGAATAATAACAAAGAACTGTGTCGCACTATACGTAGTTCAGTGGTCCAATGATGCAACATGTATATTGAACATGATGGAGGACACTGAACAGGTTCTGTAATAAACAATAAATGTTGTTTCTCACAAAGCGATATCACTATTTCTCGGTAAAGTGACTCATGCCGCACCCTGTATAATGCACATCACACGGGTACTTCTCTTTTTATGATGCCGAAAGTCCAGTGCGCATCGCAGACAAACAATATCGACTGGCCATACGCCGCTTGAAATGTCACATTCGTGATTGTAATTTTATGCAAACAGCGTTAAGCTCTGACATATTGATGGCACATTTTCAATGATGCATCACCGTGCCGTGATGTTGATTAATGTGCAATGTCGGTCTCTTGTAATAAAACACGGTCTTCTGCAGCTCGTATCAGTACATCGCCCTGTATGACGTTAACATTGTAATGTTGCTGAGAGGTCACGGGTTCAATCCCAATCTTGACAACTGTATATTTAGAGATCATGTGTTCTCCCTCTCTTTCACCGTGGTCAAGTGGATCTTGCTCCGGCTGAGTTTTTCCCCTCCGCGTTTCGAAAACGTGCATCTGGATAATTTGTCTGTTACCATAAATTCGTGTGTGTGTGACCAAGGTCCCCTTTGAGGAAGAGCTCACAGCTCAGCGTTGCTACATACGTTGAGAGTTAAACAGATTACGTGTTTGTTTGGACAGATATCGCGGAAGAGTTCATCCAGCCAATGTTCCTGTTCTACCGCAGCATGGGCGACCTTAACGCCACGGAGACGGAGTACGCGTTGCTAACGGCGACCGCCATCCTGTCCGCAGGTACTCTCGCACGCACACACACACACAGTGGCGTAAGCAAAATGTGCAAAATCCTAGTTCCCCGTGCAGCTCAGTGAACCCTGGATGCATCAATGCATTAATTAATTCATTCATTGTCAGAAATCGCTTAATCCTGTACAGGGTCGCGGTGAGCCGGAGCATAACCCGGCAGAGACAGGGCGCAAGGCAGGGCTATACCGAAGATGGGACGCTAGTCCAGCACAGGGCACCGGGGGGCAATTTAGTCAGCAGGCCGATTAACCTATGCTAGCAGCATGTCTTTGGACTGTGGGAGGAAACTGGAGTGCCCGGCGAAAACCCAAGCGGACACGGGGAGGACACGCAAACCCCTCACAGAAATGCGGCACCCGAGCCGAGATTCGAACCCGGGACCTTCTTTCTGTGAGGCGGCAGCGCTACTCACCTCGCCAACCGTGCCGCCCCATCAGGACCGAACGATTAACTCAAAATAATAACAATCTAATTTTGTAACGCGCGCATATTCACGACCTTTCAGTGTATTCGAAGCAGCCTTAATAATTTTATTTATGTTGCTGTGGTTTTTATTAGTTGTTTTTTTCTGTCGTTGTTGACGTGCCGTTCTCTCCGCGGCCCTTGTGCAGCGCTTTGTGACCCTCGGATGAAAGGCGCTCTATAAAATGCTATTATTATTATTGTTATTCTCCGGGCGTGTTGCACCCGTTGATTCGGAGGAGCGGAGAGCCCTGCTCAGTCGGTTCGTGGGTGGGTCGGTGAGGAGGTGACTTTTTAGAAGCCCATGTCTTTTCCCCGCTCACAGATCGACCGTACGTGCGCGGTCACCGGCTCATCGAGTCTCTACAGGAGCCTCTGCTCGACATCCTGTACAAGCTGTCCAAGCTGCAGCACCGACAGGACCCCCAGCACTTCGCCCGCCTCGTGGGCAAACTCACCGAGCTGCGGACGCTCAACCACAACCACTCGGAGGTGCTAATGTCCTGGCGCCTGCAGGACCAGAAGCTCACCCCGCTACTGTGCGAGATCTGGGACATCTAGCGACGGAAGCGGCTCAGGATCCCGCCGTGTTGTTTATTCGCGTCCAAGTCATCTCATCTTACGTTGTCGTCGTCGTCCTCTGCACAGTTTTTTTTTGTTAAATGAAGAAATAACATAAATAAATATTGGCATTTATAGAGCGCCTTTCACCCGAGGGTCACAAAGCGCTGCACGGGGCTGCGGAGAGAACGGCATATCAACAATATCAAGACAGGTCAACTGAGAGTCAAGCAATAGCGATACATTATAGGACATAAAGACAGCAGAAAAAATAATAATAATTCGACAACAAGCAAGGAGGAAACCAGATCTTCCCGAGCAGACGCAGATGGGAAGAGAGAGAGCCAACATCCCGGCACGGCACCACTGACCCGCACCAACAGTCCAAGCCAGAGGATGGAATAAATGTTCCAGAATGATGTATTCCTCGCTTTGGCCTACGTGTATATTTTAGACGTTTCGTATCGATGCCTAGCCGCGCGTGCTCGGCAGTGCAGGCGTGGCCGAGAGACGCTCTCGCGGAGACGCTGCGTCGGAACGCGCCGTCGAATTATTTATGACGAAACGAAGAGCGTTCCGACGGTACGCTTTCACGGAGTTTGGTTCCTGCTTATCTCGCACGGACTATTATAAACTACACCGATTCGTGACGGTTGCTTTTCAAAGCTGTTCTTTCGGGACAGCCGTGTCGAGCGCTCTGCCTCACTTCGACACGGCTATCCCGCAAGAGCAAGCTTTGCAATGCAACCATCGTGAATCGAGCCGCGAAAGCCCTACATCGGTCCAATACGTATTCGTATCATTATCACCGAGCAAGATCATTGAAATCCCTTACTTTTGATCCACTCGGGAGGGATATTGTGCACATTTTGCCATATATGTTTTTGGTTCAGGCTGTAACTGAGCCTATGGCTTGAGCCGATGAATCACCAAGGGTCCCATTGTCTTCCGTGAGAGGCAGCACACACCGCACCCTCAATCAGTCTTCATTTGCGATGCAGTGGCCAAACTGTCAGCTCACAGCGTCCCCTCCTTGCAGAATCGGTTTGCTTGCTCACAGGGAGAACGCCATTAACATAGTGGCGCGCGTGTGTGTTTGGCCGTCTTCTTTAATTGTGATGCATTTCTGCTCAATTATAGATCACCCATCCGAACTAAACGGAAAAATACGATTTGGAATTATATAATACCTAAATAAGATGGTATCCCAAGGCACTATAGAGAAAAAAATTAAATACTGCACTTGGTTTTTATTTTATAGACAGAGGCGGTCCCAGTCAGGCTTCCTATCCTGGTTATAGCCCTGCCTTGCGCCCTTTGTCTGCCGGGATAGGCTCTGGCTCACCGCGACCCTGTACAGGATTAAGCAGTTTCTGACAATGGATGGACGGATGGTAGTCCCAGTCACGGGCAGAGTGGGAAATAAATGGAGGCGTTGAGTCTGGACTTGCACAGTCGACAGACAGCACAGGTGTCGGGAGGAAGACATGGGGGCAGCCTAAGGAGAATGAGCAACCGCCCACTGATTGAAGGTTGACGCGAAGCTTCAAACCACACTGATAATGCCACAAGACGCCATGCACCCTATCCTCTCAATCGCTACGGTAGTGGCCAAACATTATCAATGCGCGCTTCTTCTGAATAAAACCACGTCGCAGCTCAGTGAGGCTTTGCTGAGTAAATATAGGGCATTATTATATTGCAAACCCCTAACATGGGTTACTGTCGTGACCTGCCATCGGTAAACCATTACAAACTGTACACAACTCCGCAATGTATCGAGCTTAGCGCAGATCCAGTGAGTTTGACGCTACAGTGAACGGCATTTCCTGAAGCTGGTTGCGTTCCTATTTTATGTCATATCATTTATAAACGCGAAGTGGCGTTGATAATGTTACAAACAGAATGAAAAATGTAATTTGTAGTCAGAGTTAAAATTGTACTCTGTGTTATTCAATTACTGTTGTTTAGAGGTCTTTGAGAAGCTCTTATACTAATAACCCGAAGCACCTATTCATAGCTTAGATTGGCAATACAGTAGAGTGATGGTGCATACACTTTTGATGTGACAGTTAAAACACAATTATTTTAATACCGTACGAGAACTTCACATATTTTGACTTATCTATATTTGTACTGATGTAGCTTTTCACGGATCGATTTATGATGAGTGCTCTTCCGAGCTGTTCTTTTGGGATAGCCGTGTCGAGCGATCTCCCTCTCTCCCTCGCTTCCAACGTGGGAGGCAAAACGTGTCACGAGGGAGAGAGGCAGATTGCTCGACACGGCTATCCCGAAATAACACCTCTGAAGAGAAACCATTATCCATGTTTATCTACTTTTTAAGCTGCATAAACACCTTCAATGCTGGTTTTATTTTGTTTGTTTGTTGGAAACATCAAAGGCTGGGATTACAATCTTGAGGAACTGGCTGAAACCTATCGTTTTTGGCGATTTGCTTCATTGTTGCTGATAGAGACATTGGCACGTTTGGCAAAACATCTCGTGAAAATTATCGTCTGTTAAGACAAGAATCTGGTTCAATCTGCAGAGCTAAACCATGTTAGAAGGTAGTTTAGCAGGGGTAAAGATGCATCCTTGCAATTGCACACTTATGCCATTGCTAGCAGGAAGGCCTCCACTAGCGGCAGCTCTCGAGTGTATTTGGCCTACTCTTCCACGATGCCCAGATGTCTTGGAAGAGGTGGGGTACACACACTCTTCCGCACGACACGTAACCTGCCAATCAACTGACTGTGGTGTGCCCCTGTATACTGCTAGGTGGACAGAGGTAGGGCTGCTCTTCAGAGCTGTTCTTTCGGGATAGCCGTGTCGAGCGATCTCCATCGCCTCCCACGTGGGAGGCGAAACCTTGCGAAACAGCTCTGAAGAGCAACCATCATTAACAGAGCCGTGAAAACCTACATCGATACAGAGCTACGTAGGGCTGTCAAGAAGTGTACCCATTTGTTTCACCTGCCTGGCCGGGACATCGATCCGACGACCTCTAGTTTTCAAGTCCAGTGTGCTAACCATTATCCCATGGCAGCATCCTAAGTAGGAATATTGTAAAGTTTTATTTGGTACCCTTAATTTGTAACCAGGTGATAGCACATGAATTCAATTCAGTTTTATTCGTCAATTCTTCCATATGTACAGGACATATAGAGGATCCAAATTCCGTTTCTCTCAGACCCCGGCGTCGGCACACACATGGAAGGACTTGGCTTGGATTGGCTTGACTTGCCTTGGCTTGGACCTTGGCTTGGCTTTGGCTTGGCAAGTCTGCGTGTTCCAGTGAGACCTAATTACTTTGAAACCTTGCTCGTGACTGTAAAGCTTTGCAATGTCACACCTTTTTAATTCATCAACCCTAGCCCTAGCACTCTGATCTTTAGAAATCGGGCTGAAGATTAAGTGGTGTGAAAATTCACATCCTTGGCGGTGCCGGTAGAGTTGAAACACACGTGGACTCGTGTTTTGCAAGCAAAGTAATGTGTTACTGGACTTTTACCAAGCTCCCCAAATGTATTCACTAGCAGAGCTGCTCCGTGGAATTTTAATAATGTTATTTGACAGCCAATAACCAATGTCAAATTGACGTTGCAACATGAGTCTGTTGCAAAGGCGGTGCAGTCAATTTCAAGCTGTTTTCAATTAGTGACACTTCATAATTTGCATTACTTGTCAGTCCACTGCTGAGTTAAGGCCTCCCCACGCTTTCCAATCGTGGGGTTTGTTTGACCATACTTCACCACGCTGGTCAGTGTGGGTTGGTTAAAAAGGCGACCCAGGGACGGTTTGGTGGTCACTCAGCACTCATGTGAACCCTGGCTGGGAGTTAAACTCTGGTGACCAGGCTCATCGCGCAATGGGATAACCACAGCACCACCTTTCCCCCCAAGTAGTGCAGTACGTGATAATCTCTCTGTTTTCACTTAGGAAATGTAATTTAAAATGTGTAAAAATGGAACAAATCTGCAAACCATTTGTCAGTTAAATTGATAATGTGGAAATCTCGCGAGGAGGGTAAGGTGATATGTTCTCGAGGTTTAAACTTTTACATTTACATTTTTAGATTTGCCGATGAAACTATTCTGCAATTAGATATAGTTTCTAGATGTGCATAATACATACGTAAAACGCGTGTGTTTTATATGCAATGTAAAATTATACTATTGTTTTTTTTAACACTGTAAGATATATGTTTTTAATATGCTCTTTTCTGAATCTAAGTGAATCTAAGTGCAATTGCTCTATATATAATAGGGCTAGGCACGCGTCAGGTCACCCCTAATTTCCTGGCCTCTCATTGGTTGAAAGATGTTATGACATCACAACCAGCTCATTTTCTCTTTTTCCAGAGTAGTGCAAAAATGTTTCCTCTAGAACATTGGCAATGGAGAATATTTCAGTGTGCAGAGAGCTCCCCCTGCTCTTCTGCCAGACACTTCCCTGACCTTATAACCCATTCCTCCTGAGGCCCAAAGGCCATTCCCATATAATTTAGATACATTACAGCATGTGCTGATCAATGGGCCGCTACTGCATCTTCCTGGATTATAAGGGCATTATTTGATGGAGGATATGGTATTAGCCATTGCGGTTGAAGTGGCGCAAAAAAATATAGGGTGCTTTGAGCGTTGTTATGTTATGCTTACAATACCTCTCCATGTTACTCTTCTTCTTTGCGATTCTTCGAAGCACGATGGTCAGCCTCTGGACATCGTTGTCTTTCAGCTCGGCCTCGAAGTGTTACTAATAGCTTAAGATTTAAACGTGCAACTGAATACCATATGACCGCGACCCTGTACAGGTTTAAGCGGCTTCTGACAACGAATGAATTAATAATGTGGGCCTATAGACTGGCGTACAAGTACCTGATAATTGTCACAATTTGGCCATTTACCCATGAGGTGTACTTTGTAGGTATGTGCAGCAGGGCTAGCAGATGGTACAGATGGTGGAAGCGGGCACGCTAGCAGATGGAGATGAAAACATCGCAGGCATGATTACTTACTTGCCCTTGCCTCGGGTGAGAGAGAATCACATTTCCTTTCCTAATTTAATGTTAATCGATGAGTCTAGGAGACCCGTCCATCGCCCAAACGCCCGTCATCAAACTCCCGCATGCTTGTATCGATCAAATGCTTCTCTTTGCGAAACGTATTCGATCACCTCACGAGAGTTTGTGGGTTCGTTCTACCTGTTCACTCGCCCACGTCTGCCTGCGCAGTATTCATAACATCTACTTTTCATCGCTGCTTTGAACATCAGCCCTTTTGGCCAACGCCACCCAAATTAAGGGTCTGTAAATGCAGTGTGCTGCAAATTTACCATCGTACATTGACGAGTTGTGTCTGCCGGGATAGGCTCCGGCTCACCGCGACCCTGTACAGGATTAAGCGGTTTCTGAAAATGAATGAATGAATGAACATTGACGAGTTTTTCAGTGTGTTTTATACAAATCTAATAGCCTCTTCCACCACCTCCCACCCGCCATGCAATACTGACTAAAATCATTCACCTTGCTTATACGAACAGAACAAGGGCTGTATTCTGATTCATGCGTTCAGAAAAAAAAGCATTCTCACATTTTTTGGTAATGGGAATCTCGTGAGAATGAATGTTCACGAACACTTGGCTGCTGATGTAACATTTCAAGCATTTGCAAAAAAAAAGGAATAAAGAAATATGCCTCTCCTTGCGGTTGCTATGCTACTGTCAATTTACAAATGCGGTTTTGAGAGTGCAGCTCGATATTGCAATGGGAAAGTGTCTTCCTCATTACCTGGCACTTGTGTGCAACATCCCAGCACAATATAGATGCCGACTTGCTCGACTGATACTGCAAATAAAGTACTGTGATTGCGCACAGGTAGGCTTTTAGCATAACACAGCAGCGGATTTTGGTAAGAGATATTTTTGTCCGTGCTTTATCACCATTAATGGCATATTTTCAAGGGCATTCTCTTGTAAAGATATATGTATAGATTACAGTGGCAGAACACCGGTAAAACATTGTTAAATGTGCTGCATACGTGTTGCTCATTTGCTGTTGAGAAAAGGGTTTTTGATTGTGATTGTCCCAAATAAATGGCATGGTTTTATAACATAAATCCTGTACATTTGTGTTTTTTGTGCCCAGTCACGGTATTTCCACGCATTTTAAATCTCGATATTATTTATTTCAAGAAGTGTGTTGTTATTGCTATGTTTGATGATTAATATTTAATTATCTGCAATTACATACCCACAAACGCGGCCATAGGCCAAATATCCTTTACTCATTAATTATCATTCCTTGCTTAATAATAATAATAGCATTTATATAGCGCCTTTCACCCGAGGGTCACAAAGCGCTGCACAAAGCTGCGGAGAGAACGACATCCTATAGAGGGCCAGGGTGAGCCGGAGACTATCCCGGCAGACACGGGCGCAAGGCAGGGCTATACCCAGGATGGGATGCTAGTCCATCGCAGCGTACCGGGGCCAATTAACCTATGCAGCAGCATGTCTTTGGACTGTGGGAGGAAACCGGAGTGCCGGGCGAAAACCCACACCGACACGGGGGAGAAACATGCAAACTCCACAACGAAAGGTACCCGAGCCGGGATTCGAACCCGGGTTCTTTTTGCTGTGCGGCGGCAGCGCTACCCACCGCGCCACCGTGCCGCCCCAGGTATCGTACATCGAATTTTTTTTTCACCCGATTTAAATTCCCCGTGCTCCATTCGGTATCGTAATTTCAGAACGAGTGCGGCAAGCGAAACATTCCGAAAAATACAGACGACTCAAACCAGAGCGTCTAATTAAAATAACTCCTACGCAGGCGCGTCGCAGCCGCGGGTGTTGCGGGTGTTGCGACACCCGCACTTTCACAGAAACATGATTCCATCCCCCCACTTTTTCCTGAGGTAGTCTCACATCGTATATTGCGACACCCGCACTTTCACAAAAACACGATTCCATCCCCCCCCACTTTTTCCTGCAACACCCGCGGCTGCGACGCACCTGCTCCTCCCTGTAGTAAAATATAATCATTTAACCGTGAAGCCGAGACCGCGTTTGCGGTTGAGCCGCACCGCCCACCGTAGCGACGTGCATGAAACGTCACGGCGGGGTAAGGCCCGGCTACCCCGGTTTGAATCGAGGAGCGGGAACGCAGCCGATGGGCGCGTCTGTGAGTATCTTGTGTACGTCTGGTGTTGTGGAGGAGGTTCGTGAAGGACGCTACCGGGCAGTTGGAGGCAGTCGCCGTCAGACAATAACGGAGGAGCGACGCTCACAACAGCGAGCCCCGAGCGGCGCCGGGCGGATAATAAACTCAGCGAGTTTGCACGGTAGGGAGGCAGAGCTGGGTGCCTCGGCTAGTCATCCTCGGGCAGGTAACCTTGGGTACCTGGGTCTGTCCCGTGACCTCCTGTCAGCGATCCTTCGACACTTCACGTGGCTCAAAGGTGCACCTGGCCTGGTACAAGCGCCGTGGTGCCTTCACCTACCACTTTAGTAGCGAACGGCAGCTGTTGTGTGTTTCTGTGATGTATCTGCATAGGGAGCGGTGGTGCAGCGGTTGACACGCTGCGCTATGAACCCGGCGAACCGAATTCGATTCCCGTTCACGGCCACCAACACCAGTGACGATTTCCTGAACCGGTTCTAGTTCGATTCAGCCTCAAATGAGTACCTGGTGCGGTGTAAACATCGCTACTAGGGAGATAAAGGCGGTCGTGCGTGGTTCTGGTCACCCAACCCCTCCTGTGCCGTGCTGGCCTTTATAAATGCTCGCTAACAACGCTTGAACCTACAGCCTATTAAGGCTATACTGGGGAGCTTTGTCTTGGGTGTGTGTTTCTCTATAAATAAACGAACTCTGCAGCCATTAGATTGCCATTTAAAACACATTAACGCTTGTTTACAAGCTCGAGAATTGAAGTGAGCAGAGATTATAATCTCAGAGCTGTGCTGAACCGGTGTTTGCGCCTTTTAAATATGTCAGCGTGTTATCGGCACGGTGGCGGAGTGAACATTGCTCCCGCCTCACAGCAAGATGCACCACGGTTTGATTCCAGGCTCGGGTTGCCTTTTTATGTAATAATAATAATAGCGTTTTATATAGCGCCTTTCACCCGAGGGTCACAAAGCGCTGCAGAGTTTGCTTTTCTCCCCGTGTACTCCCACAGTCTGAAGACATGTTGCTGTTTAGGTTAACTGATCTGCTGTCTAGGTTAAATGATCTGCTGACTAAAATTCTCCCGGTGCCCTGCGATGGACTGGCGTCCCATCCTGGGTATAGCCCTGCCTTGCGCCCTGTGTCTGCTGGGATAGACTCCGGCTCACCGCAACCCCGTACAAGATGAAGCAGGGAGTGATACTGAATGTCTGCCGATTGTGTCTGTCTGATTGGTGCTGGTAATAGGCGCTCAGAGCCTCATTACGGTGTAATTGTCATGCACTCGTCCTCCGTATGTCTTGTGGAGCATCCTTCACTTTAATAATAGTACTTGTAGTGCATCATGCGCTCTTTAGCTTCCTACCTGGGAGGCAAAACGTTGCGAGGGCAAGAGGGAGAGCGCTCGACACAGCTATCCCGCAAAAAACAGCTCTGAAGAGCAACAATCATGAATCGAGCCGTGAAAACCTACTTCATTTCAATTAATTAATGGTTAAAAACACACTGTTGATTACAACTCATGCGTCTATCGCAATGATTGCGTGGAATGCCAACATCTCACACCAGATCTGTTTTTCATAGCAGAATTATGGGTTGCATCCCTTTGCCGTTGGGTAATGGTACAATCCACATTCCTTTTGTAGCTGTCACGCCCCTGTTGCACCTAACCGCTCTTCAGCCGTTCAGCCTTTGGCTACAATAGCTTGACAGGCTAGGTAGGCAAGCAGGTGTGTGGGTTTTATGGAAATCTCTGAGACAGCACAGGTTTCCCTTACATTCGGTCTCCCTGCTACACATAACCGGAGGCACAATAATGGTACTACTACACTGTGAAGCTGGAAACCTGAGTTTAATTGTCGGCCATGGCAAACGTCAACAGGGAGTGACATCTGAACCAGTCCGTGGTCTCCCACCCCCGTCGTAAAGCTGCACTGACTAACTTCGTGAAGTATGGTCAAAACAACCACAGTGGCCAGCATGGCATGTGAGGAGGCTTTATCCCGAATGCTATGACAAACGACTGATAATAATACATACAATTTACACAGAGGGCCTTCCTACAGAGGACTAAGCATCAGAGGCATATATAGAATAAATATTTGTAAATCACAGTGTGTATCCCACACACGCAACGTATGAAGTAACGCGACGATAATTTGTCCTTGGTTAATGTGGTCAAACATACGCACTGACCATTATCATGGCTGTGGTGAGTCGCTCTTGAGGTTAAACAATAAATTAGACATTGGCTGCTCCCCAAGCAATTGTGCGCTCAATCGCACCCCCAACTAACCACCCACGCCGAAAGTTTACCGCAGCACACTTGACAAACAAGCGTTGCCGCGCAACGTGTGTGGGCCACTACATGGTCACCTGTATACAGCACTACTGGCTGATTTTTTTTATCAGGCTGGGCAGATCTTTTGAGATGCCAACTTATAGTAACATGTTAATACAATAACAACATCATGGAAGCTAACCAACGCTCGACACGGCTATCCCGAAAGAACAGCTCTGAAGAGCAACCATCATGAATCGAGCCGTGAAAACCTACATCAGTACAATAACAACATCGCCTAGTACTGCATCTTTAAATGTGAGTTTTAAGAGCGGGTGAGTACATTTGCTAGGGTTAAGTAGTAAGCCAGGAGTGACCACAAACCCGATGCTATGGGGCCTCCTTTACGGGCCGCCTCTAACCCTTGCCACCTCATACCTTCCTCTCTCCTCCCCCCAGCTTCTTTTGTCCCGAACAGTTTTGGCTGCTTATAGGAATATAGGAAGATCATCCTGGACAGCTGGGCTCCCAGCTTTACCATCCGCGCTGACGAACGCCACGCTCTCCGGTGATCTGCCCATCATGGGGTCTTGTGGGCTGTATTTGGGCAGCAGTAGCACAGTAACAACCATTCTTTTCATACTGTATAGTGTTAACAGAACCTTCTGTGATGGCTCACTGCCAATCTGTCTTTTCCCGTGCGGAGATTGGCTGTGGATCGTATTCAACATAAACTACATGTGCCGAGCCAGCAACTGCACACAGTTGGTATTGTAGTTTTGTTATATTCCTGAGTGTTGAGTTGGTTATAGCAGATAGACCGCGGTGCACCCACCGTTTGTTACTCTTTGATTTTTGCACACATGGCTTTCGGAGGTGTTTGGCACGCAAGAGTTAAGTGTCTGTGACGTTTTTTAACTTGTCTTCTGGAATGTATTTATAAGGTAAGCCAAGATACTTGTGCAATTTTAAAATGTTATCTATGTAATTACCGCTCGTTTAACAGTGCTCTGTTTATATTACAAATATTGAAAGTTCAAAACCCAAACGTGCTTTTGAAAATGATTTTTGCGAAAAGCCTTTGGCTTTTTAACACATTGTATATTTTTGTTGGCTTACATACAGTGCTTCCTGTTTAATGCCATAATATTTTGAGTTTTTTTTTTCACTTCAAAAGTTTAACTTTCGAGAACAGTGTGCTCTATTCTATATTTGCACACCGCGGCATTGAACATGGCCCTACTTTTGAGAGAGACCTTTCACGTTTACGTAAAACGCATTTATGTGTTGGCGTTTCGTGTTTTTCGGGCACTAAACAATGAATACTTTCAGTCTTGAGTTTTTAAATTTAACAGCTGTTCTGCAAGCCTGCAACTCGTTGCGTATATGCTTTATAAGCATTTAAATGAATGTTTGTTTATAATATGTGGCAATCACGCGTCAAATCGTGAATTGCTCAATAAACCAATGCATTTTTCATCTTTATTTGTGTGCAGCCGAAAGTCCAATCTTTTTTGACAGCTGCACAAAAGGAAGATCGCATGCAGTTTCGAATGCATATGCGGCATAATAATGAGCTCCTTATACGAACAAAGGCGTTTGTACAATTTCTTTCACGGAACAAACAATTTTAGGAATCTCTTACCACTCTAGATGTTATGACAAAGTTACCCGTTCAATGAGACTTTGAGTGTTCAAGGTTGAGATAAATAGCCCCAGTGTGTGATGGGCTTTGTTGCTCATATTGTGTGCCTTGTATCCCTGGCTTCATCAGATAGCATGTGATGGGGCAAATCTGTGTTCCCCCCAACTGAGTTGGGACACCCTCTCCGGTTACAGCCAGGGCTGTGTTCGCTTGCACTGATCTTTGTTTCAGATGTGGACGCATCAGTAATGAGTGCAGTGTGTCCTTACGAGTTTGACCATGCCATGCAAATTGATGGTGTACAATAGTGTATTCGTTCAGCGTTGGTTTTATACTGTTGTCGTTTTGGTTATAATTATGTTTTTGTTGTTTTTACGTTAACAATAATAATAATAATAATAATTCAATTTATATAGCGCCTTTCACCCGAGGGTCACAAAGGTAAGTTTTCTCTTCGCGTCGGTTATTTTTGTTCAAACTCACGTCAAGTTGATGCATTTTGCGCAGGTTTTGTTGAAAACGACAAATTAACTTCATCGCTATAACCGTTCTGGTCGCTGCTGCAATCTCTTAAATCTTCTGAATATTTTAAACGCGTCTCGGTTGCAGCAGATGTCAGTGACAGGCTCAGCTGTGCCTGATGCTAATGGTTGATCTCTGCACGTCGATGTACATCTGGTTTAGGTTCTCCGACATTCGAAACAAAGGAAGTTATCCAAATACCGGGACAAGAGCCAAGCAGACAGGAGCAAAGTACGTCCGCAGAGAGAGAGAGCGAGCGAGAGAAGCTTCTCTTAAAAATAAAGTCAGCTCTGGCAGACCATCCATGTCGCGGAGCCTCTGAAAGCCATAGCTGTGCAATTTTTTCACCAGGTATGCAAAGCAAGTAGTTGACTCGAGACGGTGTTTGTGTTGCATCACGTTTCTTGTTTTACGGCACGTCCGAACAAATTTCACAACTCGCCGAAACGCGCCCAGACCAGATGCCTTGCCGGGAGGTGTGCCATGCCTCCGTGCGCCAGGTGAGCGGGAACATGCCCCGTTTGCTTTGCAGGAGCGTCCTGGCGCGTCTCGGCATCCCAGCTCGGTGAGCGAAGATCTCCGCCCGCTCATCGTAACCACCGGTTCAGCCGCGCCTGTGCCGAGAGACGGTTTTTTAAACGCGCGCGGGCGCCCTCGCCACGAGCGTCAAAAGCGAAAGTAAGCCCGCGTTGTGGCGACGCGAGAGGACAGTCGACGGGACCGGCAAACGTGGAGTGGAGATGAACGGACTGAACAGCCCTGGGGGGCCCAAGAGCCGCCCAGGCCTCTCGGACATGGCCACATACCAGCAGTGGCTGGCCAGCCGTCATGAAGCCACCCTCATCCCCATGAAGGAGGATCTCGCCATGTGGCTCACTGAGATTTTGGGTGAGTATTGCGCCCCTTTAAGTCCCCGCGTGTGATTGTTGTCGTAGGTGTGGAAGTTAGAACGAGGTCCGCTGGTTGGATTTTCCGCCTCCTAACGAGGTCAACAGTTTGTGCCGTTAAGCCGAGTTGACGTGCGAAGAAAAGTAGCTGTGATAAGATGTACTCAAGGGGGGCTTTCTGATGAGATGTTGGTTGATGGACTTTAACGATGGTGATTTTAGTCACAGTAAGTGTATTGCAAGCTATGGAAAGTGAGTGTCGTTTACATTTCTGCAAGCACTAGCTGTTCACACACAAACGTATAGATATTGCAATATTTCTGGAGTGATTACCGAAATTATTTCCCGAATTACGGAAAGACCTATCCTCGTTAGTGAAGTAATTTACAATTTTCTCCCTCAAAATTGTATGGTGGTGTCAAAACAGTGCTTTTCCACTGAATTTTTTTTTCATCCCTCTGATCACTCAAGAATTAATAACATATGCAAGTTTTCCGATTTTACGCGTGAAAAAATGAGTTTATTACACTTGTTGATAAGGCATATTTCTCTCCATTTTGCAGTGTTTTCCTTAAGATGGTAAGTTGACATATTAAAGAGGTTTCGGCTGAGACCAGGACGTTGTTGAATTTTTATTCACGAGAGCCTAGAGTGATATGTTGAGTGTTGCACTTGAGTTGTGTCAGTGTCAAACGTGTAACATAAGCCTTAACCTTTGCATTAATTATTATTTTTATATCCTTATGCGGAGGGATTTAAAACGTTGCCTGAATTTATGATGTCTGAAAGCCATTTCTCATATGTACAGCCTGTATGTACAGATTTAACGGGAGAACTGCATGTGCCTGTACATATGTATGCATGTCCATTTGCATGAATGCAAGTGTGCATGTGAGTGCATGTGTACTGGAATCCCCTTATGGGAGGTTTGTGGAGTTGCATGTGTAAGATTTATAGTTTTGCAACCCACTTGTCTTCAGTGGGGATTCACTCCCCTACATTTAAAGAGGCTGTGGGCTGACTCATTTTCCACTTGAACATAACCCTCTGTGTCTAAACAACATATTTGAACAGTTGACCATAACTTCAAATCTAGGGTTTCTTTTGACATTAAGATATTAAAAGTCCATAAACTCAATGTGACTAATACTGTACCATCGGCCGTCAATTCCGTGTTCTTTTTCTTGTTTAGAAGATGGTACGATTGTGAATATTATTCAAAATGGTTATTGCTGTTAACTCTATCATAATTGTCAGAATAAATTTACATTGTGCAGTTCACGGTTTAATTGCTTGTAATTTCGAACAGTTATGCATAGGAAGCGGTATTCCCAGTGGGGTGAAGGGCATATGTTAAATGTTAGACTTGGCATGGCTCTTGACAAGGGCTGTGGAGTGAAACAGACCACTGAAACACAGCGTTTCAGCATGCTCAGCTCTCTGTGCTTCAATCACGGGTTGAATAAATGTACACCGTGCTTCGAAGAATCGCAAAGAAGAAGAAGAATGTACACCTTATGTATGACGCCGATTTTTTCCCTATCCCTGATGATTACTGCCATTTCAAATCCCTAGAAGTCACACATTAATTGCACGTAACATTTTCTTAATAAGCTGTTTCACTTTGGCAATGTTTTAACTAGTTTTTTTGACTCATTGTGGGTATGTGGGGACAAACTCCCCTTTACTTTGGCTGACATTAACAACGTTTAATAACTTTACTTCTGTTCTAAAAATCAACAGCATTTTATCAAAGCTCTTAATGTGAGATGTGTTACGAACTCTTGGTCAAACGTTTATCATGCCATAATGAGATAGCTATGACAATAAACAGTTTGAGCAGAACGTGACCATCGATTCTCTTTCACTTATGGTTTCCTGCCAAAGGCGCTTTTTTCAATGACAGCACAATGCATGTTTCAGCTGGACCCAGAAAAAAAAATATTTACATCACTATGACCCCAACACACGGAAACGGGAGCCTCTGTGGAATTTCTTTGACCTTGGCGATAACGTAGGCAGCGCGGGACCGTGGCATTCGCTAGGAGTTCTATACATCACGTCTGCGCGTCGTATTTTTAACTTCTCTTTTCCTTTCGGCGCAGGTACGGAAATCCGCGCCGAGACGTTCATGGAGCAGATTGACAACGGCGTCCTTCTCTGCCGCCTTGGGAGCATCCTGCAGGCCAAGGCGAAGGAGAACAACTGTGCAGACAATGTCACCAAGGTGGGTTAAGCGATCGTAATATACAACCAGGTTAGCACCACCGTGAAAGTGCACAAAGAAGCGTGGAAAGACGACGCTCCGAATCACTCTGTGAGACTGAAAAGACAGCACGTGAATAAATGAACAAACACAATTCAGAGAGGTCATCTTGATAGGTTCATTTGCCTGCCGACTAAATTGCCTCCGGTGCCGTGTGGTTTACTGGCGTCCCATCCAGGGTATATCCCTCCCTTCCACACTGTCTGCCGGGATAGGCTCTGGCTCACCGCAACCCCGTACAGGATGAAGCGGTTTCTGACGGTGAATTAACGAATTGCATCTTGAAATGTTGAATATACATAGAGTATAAAACACATCACGATATAATATTTTCACAATAACCACAGCCAGCCCTGCAGAAGTTTGGTCACCCACACACACATGGAAGAACGTTAATTGTGTGTGGATTGACTTTGTCAAGTATTTTTGGAACGCATAAGCTTGCAGGATAAGTCGGTTGGTCGACTCCTTCCATCCAGTTCATTTGGCATCTGTCCCGCTGCCTTAATCCATCAAAATCAGGCTTGCTAACGCATAACACCAAAAAATTTGCACGGGCAGGCCAGCAGTATGCACTGTTCGTCCCCTAGCACGCGCTGATGACTTGCAGTGATGTGCTCACGTGTGCCAAAAAAAGCCAGTTTCCTTTTCCTCTGTGAGACCGAGCTGTTTTCGAGCATTTTGTGTTTTCAGCTGCGGCCCGCTGCACGGGCGGAGGGTGTGCGTCGCGCGTGTCTTTTAAGTGTCATGTCGAACACGGAGTTTAGAATAAGATTCCGAAACCCGATTGACGAAAACGCTCGTGCAATTCGAGACGGCCTGCCCCTCTGAGCTTGCAATGGATTTTGCACATTTGTGAGTTTATTTTTACGATTTCCCCACTCTCACCACCACCCCTGTGCCTTGTTTCAATTTTTCCGCCCCAACAGCGCTTTCCTCGGCGGAAGATCCCCTGCCGAGCCAACGCCCCAGCGGGGACCTTCTTTGCACGGGACAACACGGCCAATTTTCTCGCTTGGTGCCGAGAGGCTGGCGTCGATGAATCCTGCATGTTTGAGTCCGAAGGGCTTGGTACGGCATTAAGCAGAGCCTTTTCCATTTCACCTACCACGCTAAAGGCACAATGACCTCCATTCACTTTGGTCCCAACGGGAGTTGAAGGTGTTGCCACAGTGTAATGGTTAGCACACCGGATTTGTGCTCCAAATGTCACCGGTTCCATCTCGCGGCACCGCCGTAGAACCAACGGGGCAAGTTTCTAAAATCCTCTCGCCTCTGTTTACTCGGCAGCATCATGGTCCATCGGCAGGTCACGTGTGGTGGGGTAAATTGTGGGTGCTCCCAACTCTTTTGGAACGTCTGACAAGCGTTAAAGAGTAGGCCAACTATGTGAGTGAAATCTCTTTTCAGGCAATTCTGCCAGCACTGGCCTGAGCAGAAAATGGCATGGTTGTGTCTTTTATTGTTAACCATTTCTCAATATTGTGCCACCTGCATTATCAGCATCATGGCATGAGGTCAAGTATCCATCCGCAACCCTCGCTGAGAGCTTTTTGTGGCAGAAGGTATTTGCGATACTACATTTCTGATCCCTGCAAAGGGGTGCAATTTGCTCTACGCCCTGCTAGAGAGAAACGTTTCTTGCTTAGCAGTCAATCCGATATATTTCACCTCTCAATGCTGGAATTTATCCAAATTACCTCCCAAAGTAATTTAATATGATGGGTTTTTTATGCAGTCATTGGTGATCAGGCTGAAACCATCAACTCAATACACTTGGGAAACACTTTAATCACAGGTGGCTGAAATCCAGATATTTACCTATGATCTCAAGAGGTGCCGGCTCAGCACTCTCACCTCCTAGCCACCTGGCCACTTCGTTAAGGGCCTTTTAAAGGATGGTAAGATTAATCGATCAGAATGACGAGCAGTGCATTATGAACATTTATGAGTAGTTTGAATTGACTTACGCATTGCAGCGTTCTGAAGGCATTGTGCATTAATGCTTTTGTAACAGTTTAGCAAAGGTTTGGCATCCGTGCCAGAACTCCATAAAGTCCGCCTTGCAAGAATTAGGATAACAACATTTTTTTGAAGTCAACAGAAATTTCTGGCAGTCCCGCTTGGCCGAGTTATCAGGAAGCCGGCCTAGCGACAACCCTTTCATTGGAAGCAGCCAGTGCAATGTGGCAGGTTTGTGGCATGGGTGCGAGGGCTGAGTTGCAGTTGCAAGCGCCCCTGTGGACCATACGCTGGGCTGTATTTTCTTTATACAGTAAAACAGGGCCCATAATGTCTGGATGTGCTCTTGCGCAGTCACTGTCGCACAGCGATTGTAATGTCACGCAGAGTTGACCTTGTGGTGATGTCGGTGCTAGTCAGTGTCTTTATTGACAGCCTTGGTAAACTGTCACCTGTCTGGAAACGTTCCACGCAGTGTTGAGAAGGGAACCGGCATGCCTGCAATTCGCAGGTCTGTGCAGGTGTTTGTTTTGACGATTTGTGGTGCAGCCTGTTGTCGGTGTCACGGTTGCTCATGTTTTCATTTGCATCTCCATTAAAAGGCTGCGGACGTGTTTTAATCGGTAAGTTTGGTCTGTGCTGCTTGTCAGCCGGTTGAAATGTTTCTTTGCAGTTAATTAAACCCCCCGTGAGATAGGCCCAAGTTAATTGCCTGCGTTTCAAGTGGAGTAGATCTGCCTGCCCGCCGGTTGTTGATTATTATATATTTTTCTACATCTTTTGGACAGAAAACAGGGAGGGTTGTCTGACGCCTTTGTTGCTTTATTAAATTCTGGCCACATGATCATGTGTGCCAGCACAGAGGACACTACTAGCCTGTCATGAAAGCTTCTTTTATTGCAACAGAATAAAACGGAGGGACATCAGATTAAGAATTCAAACTCATGCCGTTAGAGCAAAGCGGTGATAAAAATTGTTCGTATAATCACTCATTCATCCGCGGGCAGCATTTGTTTACGTTTTTTGGATGTTTTTCTGAGTTACAAGGATACTTTTATACTGAAGTATTATGCAATGACAATGAAAGGCCCCTTCTATTTCGGTGCAGGTTAACCCTGAGCCGTGCCCATTCGGTACAACGATCATCGGTGACATTGAGGGGCACCATTCACATCAGGATTGGTGTTTAGAACTTGGTGATGTTTGTTTAGGCCTGGCAAAACACAGGGTGCCCTGTTCCCTTCATCTGGATCTCATAGTGATATTGGGGAGATGTGCAACTGCAAATCCCACGGCCCTGGTGCAATGCGGCATCTCCTTTACAAAAGGGCGGCACGGTGGCGCGGTGAGTAGCTCTGCCACCTCATAGCAAGAAGCTCCTGGGTTTGATTCCTGGCTTGGGTGCCTTTCTGTGTAGAGTTTGTGTTTTCTCCTCCTGTTCTGTGTGGGTTTCCTCTGGGTTATCTGGTTTCCTCCCACAAATTGAAAAAGAAAACCTCTTAATTGGCCGATAACATTGTAATGTATAGAATGCAGTGTCTGACATGTTGGTGCCGGTTGGCTGAATGGCTGCCTTCCCCCCCGCTTCTTTGCGGTATCCTCGCGCTTGCGTATCCATGTCTCGTCCATGACCAGGCGTGGGATTTGCCCGTGTTACAAATTGTATTAATTTTAGATTTTTTTACTATGAATTAACAATGACAAAAAAAACCCCAACAGATTGATTAAACAAATCACGGCTCCGATTAATGAGAATTCATCAAATTGCAATGGGAGTAAATTGTTGCAAGGCTAATATCTGGACCGTGCTTTTGGATTAAAATATTCTGGCCGATTGTACAAGGTGGAGGGATCGCCCGCGTGCGACTCAAATCCCACGACAGATGTAACATTTATTGAAGTGCAGTGCCTGTGTGTTTTGTACCCAACACACGTCTTGGTGGGGCAGTGCACATGTTTGTAATTAGCTGCGGAATGCATCGTGTTTTATGGGCACGTTTTGGGATTGAACTTTGCCCTCTCGGTAAAGTTCTAATGAGTACGGGCGTGCGTGTTAGGGTCAGCGATGACGTCACGCTCTCCGTTGCCTTCCAACAGCAGCTCTGAAATGTAACCAGCCTTGGCAATGGAACAACAAGTGCTTTATTCGACGTTAAATAATAACCTTCAATTTTTGCGCGGAATTAATTGTATCGTATTACCTACCTGGCAGGGTCATGTACGGGTTGTACTTTGCTACAGCCACTGTAATGGTCTGAAGGTCATAATGCAGTAACGGTGCGAGGAGGTTGTGGATAGACTTTGCAATATACTCGGTTTGGTAGATGGGTCATCAACAGACTAGTGCATTCAAGCATGTGTTTTAGCTGATCCGTTTTGCTCCAGTCATCAAAGTATATGCCCTAGGTCTAGACAGCTGTCCCGTGTGTACACATACAATGATGGTAAAGTTTTGTGGAATGAAGTAGCCTTTTGAGCAGATTTGTTTTCAAAATGTTTTTGCTATTCGACTAGACCTTTAAATGAAAGTGACTGTCAACAAACTACTGCTTCTAACTGCAGCGAATGAAGGTCAAAGGTATTTATATGTTGTAGTTTATTCTGATACAGTGGAACTTGCCACAAAATCTGTCAAGTTTCAGTATGTTTTTGTGGAAAGTGAACCTACTTGGAGCAGATAGCCTATTGTTAAGACCCCCCACTACCAAATCCGTTATTCCATTCGAGGTTGCTGTGCCAGAAAAATCTACAGTTTGCAGTGTTTCCTGCAGGCTGTTTTGTATCGTATAACAGTGCAGGGTTTGCACTTGTGATGGCACCATTGCAAGTATCAACCTATGCTCATACTATACTATCGTGCTGTTCTAGGTATTAATGGTAATATGTTTGTGGCGATATCGATGCTCGTTTGCATTTCCCTCATGATACCGCACTTTTAACTTTGTAAGAGGTACAATATTTCCCATAAGAACTGTTGTGTGGCATATTTTTTCTGCTCTATATAATTTGGTTTCGCTTATGAAAGTAAAAGTTCAACTAACAAAAGCCAGGTTCCATGAGTGTGCACAAAAAAAATGTTCTTTAAGAATATTACCCAAAGTTAAATTATTGCATCTAATGCTTTTGGCATTTTTAAACATTGGTCACTGCTAAGGCAAGTATTGCATGAGTTCAATTGTACCTCCAACCAATCACATTCGCTGAAGTTGTGTTTTTAAGCTAGTATGTTAATGTTATTTTAAAACAAGTCCAATACTTAAGTTTTCCAAGTTGGTATCTAAGTAACTTCAAAGCATTATTCCATTAAATGTGCTCTGCTTTCTTACATCATTAGGTCAATACAATGTGACTGGGGTTTGCAATCGAGATGCAGTCGCCATCAGTTGTTCCGTTGTCTTGAAAATTTTACAAAATAATGTGGCATTAGTCGATTTATTGTGGAAGGATGGACATGAAAGGCCTGGTTACACACAGCAGCTAACATCCCTCTCGTAGCCATCAATCATTTTCCTTGATTTGACCAGCATAGAGGTACAATAATGCTTAAGGCATCGTCTATAATGAGCACGTTGTGTTCCCTTTCTGCAGTGCTACACAAGCAGCCTCGCGAGGTTTGCCTTTGTCTTCTCGAGTTGGGACGCATCGCTTCCAGGTATGAAGTACAAACCCTCACACTCACCGCGTGTGCATCCACGGGCAATGAATCATCACCTGAGGATTTCATCGCGAATGAACGCGCGAGCAGTTACGTCACGCCACTAACACGGTAGTGGCAGCGGTCTCCAACCAGTTGATCGCGAGCGACAGATTGATCCCAGAGTCTTGAACAATCGATGTCAATTTAGTCAGTATGGGCTTGATTATAATGAGTTGCGTGGGAAATCGCGACACCATGCAGGGGAGCACTGAAGGCCCCTGGTGTCCTGAGATTTTGTAACTTGCTCACCCCTCCCCGCTGGACATCAGTTAAAAAGAGCTACATGGCGGTTTCTTCCAGCTTTAACAAAAACTGACTGACGTATATTAAAGGTTGAATTGATTCGGGAGTCGATTTTGGAACCGTTTCAAGAAGATCAAGAATAGATAACAAAAGTGATGTGTTTAAAAAGGTTGCAGATAACTGCCGTAGTGGAAATATAATCAATTCAAAGGCAAATCCATTCAGGCTCAAGCTCATGATCTTTTCCTTGGCCTATGACTGGCTTGTCCTCAGTTAAATAAATAAGTAAATAGCCGGCTCTTGAGAATTGGTTGCATTTAGATACTGTATATTTCCAAATGTTATTGCATTATTACGGGTGTAGCCAGTTTTACAGCGGCAATGCTAAATAACGGTACTTGGCCAATTAGCTTAGAAAACAGGCATACAATAGGGGTGTNNNNGATGATGGCATCCTGCACAGCTTATCCCCGTGTTTACGTGTGGAACTTTAGGTCCTTTGCCATTAGTGCCCCTTTGACAAGCTGGCACCGTCTCTCCGGGGGATTACAGACGGATTTAATGAGTGTTCCACTGATGTCGATTCTAGCTGTACCGTCCTTTAAGATTCTCGGTGATTCATGCATAAAATACCCTTTTCCACTCCTGCCTCTGGCTTATGTCCTTGTTTTATTGGCTTGCAGTATTCATGGCCAGTGCACATGAGGTTTCAAATCAATAATTGGACAAACCTGCTCTAAGTTTTGCCCAATTTTCAGCCGCAGTTGCGGCTTGCAGCCCAGGGATTGCACCTCTTTATATTCCAATTGACATTTGACATTGTCAATATAGGTGGGCGATATTGCATTTACCTGAGCACAGCCCATGTCCAGAATAATTTAAGTCCCGTGCCGTAGAGAGTGGGGGTGGGCTGAGTGGCAGTCTGCAAGCGAATCTACACGGAACAGTGAATGTTGCTCATATGCAGGAAAGTAGCGTAAACATGTGCATATTTATTTTTCTTGGCGGATGTTTGGGTTGCCTTGTAGCCAAACTGCCGGAGTGTTAAGAGCAAATCTTTTATTTTGTCTAGGCCACTGGGAATGGCTGTGCTTTGCACGGTGGAGCAAATGCTTTTGAGGCAGTCTGCAATAAAGTGTGACCTTTTTAGTTATTCATCTTGCAGTCTTTAGGGATGGGCATGTTCTGGCACAGGAAGTTCTCTGATCAGCATTCCGTATCGCTCTACGTTCGCTATCTATAGCTTTTATTATGATACTGCGCTTTGTCAATCCACTACTTGATGAATGCCTCGCCACACCGTGTCAATCATGGGGCTTGTATTGTTACCATACTTAATGCTGGTAAGCATATGTTGTGGAAAAGTATCCCAGGACCAGTTCAGATATCACTCGCCACTGATGTTGCTGTGGTCAGGAATCAAGTTCAGGATTAATGCCAAGTTCTGCACCTCTGCACCAGTCATCTACTCGTGTACTGAAATTAAGTAAGATAATTGCTTGCCATGGCATGGGGTTAAACATTTGTTTTTGCACTAAGGGACAGCTCTAATAGGGCAATCGGATTTGACTGTCTGGTCTGCGGTGTTAAAATCTATGAACAACTCATTAAGGACAACGATCGATCCGAGGAATATTTTCAACACGAAAACATCCTTTTAAGTCTCGCGATGAATTCTTGGTTATAATTAATCAGAGGAAAAACAACACATTGATTCATCGATTAATATTGATTCTTGTGGTAACGATGCACTCATTTGATTGCATATGTAAGAAATGCTGTTATTTTATTTCAATATGTTGTATATAATGGACTCACGTAACCAGTGACCGATACATGGTAAAAATAAATCTTGAAAATAAGTGTGGCCATGAATTTGAACAATTGATTGGCTCGCTTAGAGGAATTACGTATTGTGCCTCTGATATTTGAAAAGTTGATTTTAAAATCGTAATTCTTCATTTTTAGACTGTTGATAAACCTCATCAACCTAGACATGAAAGTTCTATGCAATTGTGTTCATTTTAATGACAGCCATCTCCTCAGATGTGAAGCTCTTTTACGTTTTATGTGGCCAGTTTGAGGGTTATTTTAGTAGATTGCTTGATGAAGGAACAGCTACATCTACACTTGACAAGCTAGCATAAATAATTCACATGTTGTCTCAGCACTGAGAATGATTGGGCCAAAATATCAAGACGGATGATTTCTATTGCCCATCCAGAAGAGAGAACGCCAATGCATGATAAAAATAAAAAAGTATGAATCACTTATACATCATACATGCGCATTTTCTTCCAGGAGTCTGACCTGTCAAAAGCCCTCTCATGCAAGAGCTTGTAAAACTCACTTTAAATACGGAAAAAAACGCACGGAACATCCACTATGGTTGACATGCCACCACTGCTTTGCTCTCAACCCTATTTGTATTCCTCTAGTTCTCGCGGTCCGGAGATGCCGCACGTAGGTGCGTGTGTACGTATGTATGTAAAGTGGGGGACGGTAGTGGAGTGGTTAACGCGCTCCACTATGAACCCGGTGACCCGAGTTCAAGTCCCGCTCACGGCCAACACCAGTGATGATTTTCTGATCTGGTCCTGGGCCTCTCCTAGGTCGACTCAGCCTCAAATGAGTTACCTAATATGCTGCGTAAACATCACCCCTAGGGAGACAAAGGCGGCCAGGCGTGGTGTTGGCCACCCACTCCGTCGCGGTTTGGATCGGCCTTCATAGGTGCTCGCTGACAGCACTTGACCCTACAGTCTGTTAAGGCTTTTAAGGGGATATTTGTCTTTGTAGGGTTAGATCGCGTAAAAATATGTCATAAACCCGCCAACATCACCACTAGAGACACAAAGGCGGCTAGATGTGGTGCCGGCCACCCATGTGCCATGCTGGCCTTCACATGTTCCCCAGAACAGCAGTTGCTCCTACCAGTCTGTCGCTGCTACACAGGGGGATCTTTGTCTCGTCGCGTGCACGTCCGCTGCGACCCGCGCAGGTTCGGCATCGAGCCTCCGGGACTCATCAAGCTCGAGAAGGAGATCGAGCAGGAGGAGGCGCGGGCGGTCGCTCGCTCTTCGTCCGGCTCCTCGGCCTCGTCGACGTCGCCGCCATCGCCGTGCACCTCGTGCCCGCCGTCGCCCTCCTCCTCCACCTCCTCCGCGCCGGCAGCGGTGGCGGCGGCGGCGGCGGCGGCGCCCCCCAGCGCGCCAACCACGCCGCGCACTCCCAAGGAGAAGAAGCCGGCGCGAGACAAGGTCCTGGAATCGGCCGTAAGTGGACCGGGTCGCCGGCGCGGTGGATGTCAACGACGGCGCCAAGTTTTGTACCGATGTAATGATGATGATAATAATAGCATTTTATAGAGCGCCTTTCCCCCGGGGATCAAGGTAGAAGCGTTCACGCCGTGATCCCTGTCAAGTAATACTTGGTATTACTTGCAAATTCTACCAAATTTGAGGGCATTAGCAGTTCTTCTTGCGCTCTATGTTCCAAACATTGTTGTGTGGTTCGAGACATTTCTGTTCTTATTTTTACTCCTGAAATATATTACATAAACAGTTTTGGTTAATGTTAAAATTATATCATCTTTAATCCCTAACCAAATTCACATTTGGGATAAATCAATGCCAGTAGTGTTTAAACAAGTTAAATCTTGGATCAGATTCGACTTCATTGAGTCTTATCAGCAGGATGTGACCTATTTAAACATGCTACCGTGTGACCAGATGTTATTGAGAAAAACCAGCCAAAGACACTCTGAGGCCAAAATATTGCCGTGATACTACCGGTCCCTGAACACATCTTCGCAGTGTTTTTTTGAGATAGCAATAGAGCTATTCATCCATCTGGAATACTGCACTTCCAACATCCCTTTAAGCTGGTCCGGCTTGGTTTGTGAACTGGGAAAGTGGTCTTGACCCGGATTCTCACAGCATTCTTAGCAGGCCAAGCGAGCTGTAAGTGTGTGCTGTGGTCCATTGTGCATCGGTCACGTAGCTCTCTTCGCTTACAGCAGGGCCACCCAAATCAACAGTCAAGGGGTCAGCACAGCGAGACATGCATCTTCAATGGCATCTCTCATTTAGGACAGCTTCAGGGTTATGGGGACAGTTTTGCTATTGTAGAGATGATTAAAATGGCCAAACATAGTTGTAACCGCTCGACCCGAGCTATTAATGCTTTGATATCTGTGTTGCTCCCGAACTGTCTGTCTTTTGGCAACATTTGGACTAACACTGGTGAGACAAGGCCACAAAGAAGGCAATCTCTGGTGCTGGCCGATCAGTTTCAAGGACCATGCATACATTATCAAAGCATATTGTTTGCATGTTTTACCACAAGGATGCGTGGTTATTGCAATCTTGATGCCTTGTAAGAGGTGTCTATTTGGTGTTTAAACATCTTAACACCAGTATTATTGCCAGAAAGGGTAGAGACTTTTCTCTATTTTCATCAGCTTCAGGGTTACGCGTTTTTAAACACGTGAAATAACAAGAGCACATGTTCATGATGAGATAATAAAGTCACATGTTAAAGTCGTAAAACTATTTACAATTCCTTCCATCTCACAATGTGTAAAAGGGGGGGGCGGAGGTAAATGGGGCGAAGGAGAGGGCCTAGTTTGCGGACCCCTATTTGTCAACTGCCACTGACTAGTGCTTTTAAAGTATGATCACAATAACACCCTATGAAGATTACAAAAGGCTCTAAGTGTATTTTTGTAGAAAGTTACGGCGGTTTAGCCTCGCTGTTTTGACGAGCAGTTGATGAGATCGTGGGCTTTAGGAAGCAAAAAAAACCCCAAAACATGTAAAGTGTTTATCGATTCACGTTGTGCTCCTGATCTGTTAAAAATAGTGCGAGGTCAACTCTTTAATAAGTGGTATAGATGACTATAGTTAGGATACACAAAAAGCATTGGCTTTTGAATTAGCCCATTGGGGGAAAAATAAATAACTGCCTTAACAATATATCTCTTCGCCGGGCTTTGTAACAGATTTGATTGAAGTTATTCCAAAATAGCTCTTTGATCCAAGCCTTGTATGGCTCTTTTGTTCATCTGATACTGCCATATCTTTCAGAGGATTTTTTTTTCTCATTTAAAGATTGCATTTATTTATGCATTTTTAAATAATATATTGACAAACACTGCGTATATTGTTTTTGTTGAGATGTTATCCGCGCCATGACTAAAAACATAGCATTTGTAAATTCATGGCAACCTTAACACTGTTACCTGCATGGAAAAGCAGGCCATGTGAATTTTAATACAGTTAAATCTCGATTTAGTGGACCTCTATTCAACGGACTTTGGAAGCAACGGCCGCTGTCCGCTACTTCCGAGACCGCAGTCTGCGTTGGAAATAATATTTTAATTTCAGTATTGTCATTGCCACTATTATACACATGTATTACTCCGTTTAATGTTATTCATAATATATAGGTTGCTAAAAGATATGGTCATTACTCTGTATATTAGATCGTCATATAAACATCTATATTTAACAGGCTTCCGGACACCCTTTACCCCCTATTAGTTCATCAAATCGAGGTTTAACTATATTGATTTTTTTCTGAATCCACTTTCATGACTCAAATCTCTCCTCCGTAATGGACAGTAATGCCACTTGCAACATGAGAAGTTGTGTTTGGAGTGGTCCCCACACCGTCTCCTTTCTCTCGTGACTGAGCAGATCAAGCGGATATCCGAGAAGCTTCCGTGTCAATGCCAGGCAAGCTTCCAGGTGGAATATTATTCCGATGGAAGATACCGGTTTGGGGACAAGATCGTCTTCGTCAGGGTAAGAACCTGATATTGTATCTTCATTCTTTACCCGTTGAGCCTCACGCGATTTTAAAAAATGCATTCCGGTTTTTTTGTTTACCATGCCCAGGATAGTGTGAGAGCTGTTCATTTTAGAAATCGATTGACAAAGAGACATACATTCCGATATTATTAAGACGAAATTGAAAACAGATTTTCTGTCTGGACTGGTTGCACTGCGATGCTTGCAGTTTGATCTGTACAGCCAACCCTGAATTAAATGCGATTCTCTTGTTAGGAAGCCGGTCTGTACCAAACTGAGAAAAAAAAAATTTAGTTTTTAATTTAACTTGGCATATTCCACCTATGAAATGTGTTTGCTTGACAAGGAAAAGCTGCATATTTATTTTCATAAATAATCCTGGACTGTATATATATGTATATGAGCTAAAACCAATACAACGATGCGTGCAATGTCAACATAAAAACAAATCAGAAAGGTCGAGAAAATAACACGACTCCAAGCACATTTTGAATAAACACTCAAATGTTTACTTGTTTAAAACCATCCACATTTTGTCTGAGAATAAAAAAGGGCCATGATAATGATTTGAAACCTGAAAATAACCCCAGGCATTGAGCAGTAGAGAGGTCTGTGGGGGACAAGAGTGGCCAGTCATTCAGTGCTCTCATCCTGTGGGATGTTTTTCGAGTAAATGTCACCTTTCTCTCTGTAGGGAGTTACTAGAGTGGCTTTGCTTTGCTTGTAATTTGACCTCAGTAGCACGGCTGCAATATAATTAGTGACGGAAAACAACGCTCGTATTTACACTTACTGCACTGTTGCGTTTGCCGGAGCCATAATATTTGAGCTTGGATAAAAATTGCAATAACCAGCCGATGTCTAGCCGCATCGCCATGTGAAACAGTGCACAGTCTGGCTTGACCTGTAAACATTTGTGGTGGGCTTTTTGGCACGTTGCGATGAGACTCTGCCGCAGCCCATTAAAATAAACTGTGCGGATCGTGGATTGGTGACTCACAAGAACGCCTCCACGTGTTTGTATTGTACGGGGACTGCATTTTAACAGGTGGTGAAACTATTGTGGTTATGACCAAATCACCTAGAATGTGTCCAAACCTGCCAGATTTCATTAAGCTCAGCAGGTTTCTAGCCTGTAAAGTGCTTGGACGGTAAGCAACGACGCACGGACGTCTTGTTAGAGGCTATGGTGCTGCCTGGTGGGCAGCACAGGGCAGTGCTGCGATATCCATTGTACTATACTTCTATGTTTCCACTTCTATATTCCCCTCTTCATCGACCAGCATTGATCAGCAAGGTGACATATGGCCAAATAACCCACATGGCGTTAGTGTGGCTGGGTGAGTACAGATCACAACCAAATGTGGTTATAAAGCAACAGTGTCTGATTTTTTTTTAAAGAACATGAAATTGAACCTTTGATAATTCCCCCGTTACATTGTATTGTATAACAGCAGCATGGCACCTTAGAATATAAGGTGAAAAGGCCAGTGCAGTAAGCAAATGCTCTTCAAGATTTTTCATTTTAGCAGTTGGATTCTCAATTAAAAATATTCTTTTCAATGCTATTGCATGCGTCACCCGGCAGCATTTTAAAGGTCATATTCGCACACAGAAATCCTTGGAGACCATCCTTCAGGTTGGGGAAGAAATGAAGGCGGAGGTGTTATGAATCGCTCTCCTACAATCAGACCGACCAGTGGGATGGAGTGATGGGTAAAATGGCTGCGTTCATTCTTTCTCCAGATTTAACCACATATTATCTGCATGAAATACGGTCACTGCCAATTAAGTAAATAAACATAACTGATACAGGCTGTAATGAACCTATATTTATTTTTAATACAAATTGTTACATGGTATGTATGTAATAATAATAAATTGCATTTACATGCGCCTTTCACTCATGTAAATGAGAGGGGGGGGGGAGCCACACAGTCAGCTGGTACCAACCCGCCAAACACTGCATCTTGTGTATTATGATGTTATCGAACAATTAATTCGTGAGGTTTTTTTTGGTCGTGGGAGGAAACCGGAGAATGCGCAGGAAACCCAGGCAGAACACGGGGAGAGAACGCACAAACTCCGCACAGAAATGCGCCCGAGGCAGGGATCGAACCGCTAAGGGCGGCACCTTCTTTCTCTGGGGGCGCAGATGTCACCACTGCGCCACCCTGCTGCACGTGTCGATGTACGACTTCGCTTCTTTGAAGTTGGGAGGCAAGGTTGAACGTGAGCAAACTGGAGAGAGGAAAGCGGTCGGGGGTCCACAAATTAAACGTTGCAGAAGACGACGAGGTTGCATAAATTACCGTTCATGCACGCCGGTCAGCGAAAACCAATTTCTGCACGCGCGCTCAATCACAGCCTAACGGCTGCCCTTGAGCACAGGTGTAAGTTAACCACACGCATTTTCAACATTCCCTAAAAACCCCAGGCATTAAACAAAGCATGCAAAGCCGTGCGCTCAGTTATGCCGGCGGCCTGCACTGCAGATTTTCGCGAGACGGTGCGGTATTTTTGCAGGTTACGTGGGACGATACGTGCGATAAATGACGGAGCAACAGTGTAACACAGCGGCGAAAGCTCAATCAAGACAGCGGCGTAGCAATGAGCAGCGGCTGCGTTTTACGCGTTTAGGTTATTGTACGTCGCGTCGATCACAGGCGTCGTAAATATTTTACGCTGTTGAGAAATCCGTGGCCTCACCTGTTCGTGAATATTAATGCTCGGCATCGCTAATATTTTGTGACTGCACGTAACCGGTAGATTTGTTATCGGGGGAATATTTTCAAAAAACGAATAGCATTTTTCGATTTCATCCCCCCGCACGCCTTTCACTGGCTCGAGCGCAACAGACACAGGCCAGAGCGCCCGAGGGGAGGGGAGTCGCACTAAAAAATTCATCACAAGGCGAGGTGGGAATCCACACGGGATTATTCTGGCAGCGGAAGTGAGGGTTGCTGTTGCTGCAGCAGGGATGTGGGATGGGGGGGGGGCGGCTCACACTGGCTGTTGACGCACTTGCTTGCGTATTCGGGGTGGGGAGCTGCCAACGATGACTGGGAGGCCCCCTGGGAGCTTCCCGTCCTATTTAGGCTGGGTGCAGAGACTGCAACCCAAGTGCGCCACCGTGTGACCCAAAAATATCACGCGAGATAATCATCCATTTTCAGAAACCGCTTAATCCCCATAGACCGTAGAGGGTCGCGGTTCGAGATAATAAGTCATCATTATTATTATTAGTACCCGCTTAATCCTCTAGAGCAGGGGTGTCCAAACTTTTTTTCCTGAGGGCCACATACAGAAAAATATACGAAGGACTGGGCCACTCACAATACAGTTAAGCGCAAATATTATGTGTGGGCCAAAGATCATAATATTTTCAGACTTTCATACTTGCCAATTAAAATGGATGGCGGACCGCAGTTGGCCCGCGGGCCGTAGTTTGGACACCCCTGCTCTAGAGTCTAGACTCTAGAGGATTGCGGGAGGCCGGAGCCTTTCCCGGTAGAAGCAGGGTGCAAGGCAGGGATATGCCCACAATGGGACGCCAGTCCATCACAGGGCACCGTTGGCAATTTAGTCAGGAGGCCAATTAACCTATGCAGCAGCCTGTCTTTGAACCCTGGGAGGAAACCGAAGTGCCCGGCGATAGCCCACGCGGACAAGGGGAAAACATGCAAACTCCACACAGAACAGCACCCGAGGCGGGAATAGAATCCGGGACCTTCTTGCTATGAGGCGGCAGCGCTACTTATTTCTGCCGAATAGAAATGTATGTGCGGTGTGTTTCTGCCACCTGCTGGTCTCGTACGGAATGCAACTGGAGTAGGCAGCTGTAGGGGACTGGTTTTTAAATTGGTCAGTTTCACTATGCACTCACTCTAGTGCGTTGCTACTGCACACATGCGAGATAAATCTGGCATTTTAATTCGAAGGGCATCCAGTGGAATAACTATTCGGTACCACATTAACATTCACTTTGCAGGAATCCCCCAGGAAGACCTGGAATCTGTCGCTGAGGAAAGGTATCTCTGGTCCACCCTCCTTAGACGGCTGCCGCCACCACGCTCACCAGGACAAGCGGTTTAGAAAATGGATGGATAGGGGCGGCACGGTGGCGTAGTGTCCGCGCGGGTTTTCACCGGGCACTCCGGTTTCCTCCCACCGTCTAAAGACATGCTGCCAGGTTTAATTGTCGTACTGACTAAATTTCCCCAGGCGCCCTGCGATGGACTGGCGTCCCACCCTCGGTGTTCCCTTGCCTTGCGCCCTGTGTCTGTCGAGATACGCTCCGGCTCACCGCGACCCTGTACAGGATTAAGCGGTTTCTGAAAACGGATGGATGGTTGCTGTTGCTGAGGAAAGGGATGTCTGGTGCACTCTCCTTGGACTGCTGCCACCGCGACCCTCACCATGACAAGCGGTTTAGAAAATGGATGGATAGTCCATTGAATCGAGATTTTTCTCCCCCCGTATTACCTGCCTAACCAGATGCTGCACAACAAGCACGTGATGGTGCGCGTGGGTGGCGGCTGGGAGACCTTCGAGGGCTACCTCCTCAAGCACGACCCCTGCCGCATGCTGCACATCTCCCGCGTGGACGGACGCATCTCGGGCCTGCCCGTGCCCTCGTGCCACCCCCCATCCTCCCCAGCTGCGGCCGGCTGCCAGTCCTCCCTGCTGCCACCGCCGTCGCAACCGCAACCTCACTCGCCGGCAAAACCCAACGGGTACCTGCTCGCCGCCGGCAGCTACAAAAGCCGCAAGCAGGTGGCGAGCTAAGCCGGGGCGCGCAGAGCGAGATGGTGAGACGCGGAGGGGGACCGCCTCTGTTACAAACGGTTCGTCTGAAACGGCTGGCTGATGCGGGGGGTGCTGACGCACTCGGGGTTTCGTGAGCCCCGTGGACCCTCAAGGAGTCTGTCTTCCAAATGCTGGCTTTTTGTGCTGTCGCTGCTTGGTTAGAATAGCCGAGAAGCTTTTGTTTTATTATGGACAAGCGGTGTGGGGCGTGTGATGTTATGGAAGTTGGTGGTTATTTTGTATAGCGTTTAAAAGCCGCTGTCCACAGCAGAGCTGATGTGGCTTTTGTTCAAGTGTTGTGTAAAAAAATAAATATAGTTCTGAATGGGGTCTTAAGAAACAGTTTGCTCGGATGATATTAACATTTTTGGATCATTGACTCGAGGGCCAGAGCCAGCTGAACGCAATAGGTGAAAAGTGAAGCAATGTGTGCATGACGGTCTGAATGAATGAATGAATTGTACGTAATGTTTTTCGTAGTTTATGTTACTTACGACCAAGCTTGTTTTAGTCTTAGTTGAGATTATTTAGTAGATTTACGGTTATTCTTGCCAGCAAGAAACAACGGTTAACTTTGTTTTCTTGGTGTTAATGCAATGAGCGTTGAGGAACAGCAAGTCGGCCGGCCATTGCGTACCTGTGATGATAGTCAAGTGTGGAACTATGTGGCAACGCACGGGAACGCTGTTAACAGGGAGAACAGTCCAGAGGGAACGTATTAGGCTTCCATGGTAAAATTTTGGATGTTTTTTTTACACCTCAGAAGTCACAGAATTTTTTTCATAGACTCAAAGTTTTCTGGGGGAGGTCCCCAAGACCCCCGCTCTAAAGGACGCATGGACCCGGGTGTGTTCCCAGAGTGATTATTTTCCAAGTCCACCCCTGATTATCGTGTATGCATTTTTATATTGATCTTTGCTGAACTAAAGTAGATGGAAAACAACAATGAGAATGTGTTCTTTCACGATTATTAGCAGGTTTTTTTATTTGTTTTATTTCAATTTAATAACATCCCAACACACACTTGTTTGCTGATGGAATTGCTGATAATGAGGAGCTTAAAATGACCTGTTTTTTGGTGCCTTATTGTTCAATCATGTTCATTGTTTAATTAACACCAGTGCCTGAACCTTTATACGTGATATCTTGACCAACTGATTTATATACATCAATGGAAGTACCAAATATTTTCAAAATGTCAATTGTATTCCCCGTTTTTGTATTATTAACGGCAGTATTCCTCAGTCCAAGAATTGACGTGCCTCGTTAGATTTAAAATTTTAACTGGTAATTATACGGAATGCGCAAATGTCTTCTATACAATACATCAGTGCCTTTACGGTGTAAAGCTATATTATGTTTCATTGCGTGAGTTAGCTGTTTGCTGTCAAGTCGCAAGGTTTACTGTAGCAGTTAAAATGTTTCTTTATTTGTTTTTCAAATCATAAACACTGTAGCTATAACACTAGAGCATCTTCAGTTAATTAGAATGCTTTGATCATCTGCATCTGTCACTGCTGTACTGGTTTATTATGCTAAATTAAGTACAATGTTCATTGTAATGTACTGACACCACGTTTAAAATCACACACTCCATGATCTTGCTGCGGGGTGGTTATGCACTCGTAACATCCTCACAGAAAGAATATCCAGCCCGAGGCAGTTGGATTCCCGCCTCGGGCACCTTTCTGTGTGGAATGTGTGTGTTCTCCCCCTGTGCTGCGTGGATTTTCTCCAGGTTCTCTGGTTTCCTCCCACAACTTAAAAAAAACACATCAATAATTGGCCAATAACATATAGGACGCAGTGTGCCAAAAGTTGGCGCCTGCTAACCACGTGGCCGCCTTCCCCCGCCTCTGCGGTTTACTCACGCCTCTTGAGTCGTTCTCTCTTCGAACTAATACCGTCGACATTGAACGAATACTGTGCACGTTTATAATTGTAATATTAAAATCTTCAAGAGCAGGTCAGGTAACTGCCCTTTAAAAAAAAACCATATGTTTGCAAATGTATGCATTTTTGGACCATTCACGAAACTCGAGTCGTTCCTATAAAATGCTTGGATGGGCTGCCACCAGGTAAAACATGTGTCAGGCCTGTGGGGTTATATAGTGGGCACCAGAGGGCAGTGCAGCAACATCCACTGTTGTACTGCACTTCTGTGTACCTTGATGTTGCATCCCGCGCTAACCAGCATGGTGATCACGGCCAAATAACCTCCACGAATCACATGGTGTGGGTAGGCCCTCATCCAGCAGTGGATCGAGAAAAGACAATACCATTTTAACATGCATTACTTATGACAGTGCAATGTGAATTCTATTTCAAAGCAACACGTACTTAAACAATGTCAAACGCATAATGGGCAATGTTTTACTCTTGTTATCAAATAAGGTCCTATATGTCGTTTCCTGACATAGGACATTTTTTTGACTCTCCTCACACTACAGTATTGTACTGCCCACGATCAACAGCCTGGACCCCTCCGTGCTTGTGTAACTTTTCAAATGCTTTTGGTTCGAGCAGCTCTAAAAGATCTTGTACGATGCACTTTAGATTTGCAAGACATTTCCACAATAAAACTGATGGATTCTCAACCAGCCACTTTGTGCCTCTTTTGGTGTCCTCAATGGGAGCAGTGCTTTTGTTGATACTTGCGGTCTTCGGTTATTTGGCAATATGTGTGTGTGTTTATATATTTTTTCACGTTCTTGATCACAGCGTGAATTGTTCCCAGTGGAGTAAATCGGGTTTGTGCAGGAACAGAAACGCATCCACATCAGCAGCAAGCCATCAACATCGTTAAGTACCCCCTTTCGCAGGAATCCCGCTTCCAGAGCTTGCAAGCTAAACTGGGTATGTTCTGCTGTAATAATACACGTATATCTAACATCTAATCCTGTAGAGGGTCGCAGGGAGCCGGAGCCTATCCCGGCAGACACAGGGTGCAAGGCAGGACTATACCTATGATGGGACGCCAATCCATCGCAAGGCACTTGGGCAATTTAGTAAGGCTAATGAAGCAACGTAGCATGTCTTTGGACTGTGGGAAGAAACCATTATCACCAAATCGAGGATAATAATTTAACATGTAACAATTGTACAATCCTTTATCAATCCAAAGCTGGATGAAGACCTCCGTGTGCCGTGTTTGTAGGGTTGGCGCTTGTACTGGCTTTCCCCGGACAACCTCTTATTGAGGTCGCGGTCCTTGGCCATTAATACACCAGGCAATTTATCTACGTGTAGTTCTCAGATATTGTGAGATATTCTTTTCACAATCTCCCATATTTCTGGACTTCAGGTGGCAACCGTAAGTGCTGGCTGTGTATCTTTTTGACCAAACGTCACCACGCTGTTCCGCATGTGTTGGTAATAGTTGCTTGCCATTTCATGTTACCGGTGGCTAGGAATCGCACTCAGGTCGGCAGGTTCACAGTGCACTGCGCTAACCACCGAAATGGTCCGCCCGAGTCGAGATGGCAAGCTCGAAACGTGCGCTCGGCCTGTTCCACAAAGCCATCTTGGCTGAACAGGAGCCGCATTTTCAATTGTGAGGATTCCCCACTGCGCCGGATAGGCTGGGGGCCTCAACCCCACTCTGCGCGCGAGGCTTGACCTGTGCGGCCTCACGAGACGCGTGCCCTTTCGTAACAATGTAGGCAGAGGGGGTATTTATCTCTCATCTCGTGCGGGAGTTAAACCGAGGGCGCTTTGAGTAGAATAAAAGAAGGGCTTTGGACGCCACGCGGCTTCAAAGGCCATTAGGTCTCAGGTCACGGAAAGGAGAAACGAAATATCATCGGGCAATTGGCAATTAGTATGTTAATTGGGGCTATGAAGATAAAGTATCAGTATTCGCTTTACAGCTGCGGCGGTTAATAATGTATTGCCGCAATGGCTTTGATACAGGAATGTCTCGCCAAGTCTCAACAAGTTTCGCGCCGAAGGTCCTGCACGGTGCCTTAAGGCGGTGGTGACTTTTGAAAATTTTAAAATTGTGTTTGTGCAAATTGTACAGCTTCCTCTGTATGCGACATTAAAACCAAAGGGAACGTGTACGGAGGAGATGGAACAATTATATCGGTTTGTATACATGTCCTCGGTGGATGATAACATCACAGGGTGGTTAGAGGCGGTGACAAATTTAGAAGATCTTCATCCAGCAGTGGGTTTATCATGGCTGATGCTGATATGATACTGATATATAATAACAATAATAATAGCATTTATAGCGCGCCTCTCACCCAACGGTCGCAAAGCGCTGCACAAGGCTGTGGAGAGAAGGGCATGTCAACAACATCAACGCAACAATAAACTGAATGTTCGTAATAGTTTATGTAGGTACTAACATCCTGCCATCCATATACAGTAGTTAACCCGATTTAAAATATGTAGTTTATCTTCAATGGTTTATTGTAATTATCTCAAGGAGTTGTTTCTTCATCTTTCACTGCATACATTTGTACTAGGACCTGCTCTAACAGCTGTCAAATGCATGGCATGCACATGCAAATCAGCTGCTGGCTGGTGTTGTCATTTTTTGCTGTGCCCTTATTTGAATAAAAATTACATGTTATTGTTAAGGGGCTGCACGGTGGAGCGGCGAGTAGCGCTGCCGCTTCACAGCATGGATCCCAAGGTTCGAATCCCGGCTCGGGTGCCTTTCTGTGTGGAGTTTGCATGTTCTGCCCGTGTCCGCGTGGGTTTTCGCCGGGCACTCCGGTTTCCTCCCAAAGTCCAAAGACATGCTGCTGCGTAGGTGAATTGGGCTGCGGAATAAATCGCCCCCCGGTGCCCTGTGATGGACTGGCGTTCTATCGTTGGTATAGCCCTGCCTTGCGCCGGAATAGGCTCCGGCTCACTGCAACCCCGTATAGGATTATCGGTTTCTGACAATGAATGAATTGCATGCTCTTGTTAAATCAAGGACAGCCGTTTCTATATTCGCGGACAGATGACTGCAGCAGTGTGCAGTATGCGGTTTTTCAGGTTTGCCTTCGACTGAGGCGTGATTCCAAACGCACCCAGTTCGCGAGCAGGCAGCACCGTGGATGGTGCGTGCGCAAAGCGGCCCGTTCCACACCGACATAGAATACAACCACACGATTAGACAAATGACAGGCAGTGGGATGGAGAGCAAGAGAGGGTGTGTGTGTAGGAGAGAGAGAGCGCGCGAGGGAGGGGGACCAGTGTGCTGGGCTGCTCTTTGGCGCCAATGGGCCACCATACTGCTTGCCTCTGGAAGTGATCTCTAAAACATGCGGCTAATGTTGTCCCTGTTGACATGCTCCTATAAGGGCTGCCCATCTCCCGGCCGCTCTTGAAGGTACAGTGCTTCGAGTAGCCGCTGCTGCTTGGCCGTACGCCTGTGTCTGCGGGTTGACGTTCGTAACGGTTGTGGCCATTTCATAAAACGCTTCTGACATTGTGCGTATGTTTAAGGGCATGGATCTGGGAGAGGTGGAGGATTGAACGGCTTTAGCTGCCGCCGCGCGTTTAATCGTGCGGCTGCCTCGAAGGCTTTTGTTCGTCTGCAACGGGAGCGTGATTTATGCAGTCTAAGGCGATTCCCGAGAGGGAAGATCCAGTGTGTTTTTTTTCTGACAGCACGGTTGCTAGGGCAGGGGCAGAGACATACATGGCCGCGCATGTGCGGCACAGCGAAATGCGCTCGCGTGGATTTGTCCGCTTATAGTTCCGCGTGTTAGTAAACACTTGTAGCCAGCCGTGTGCAGCATTAATGATCAGCGTGCGCGTTTTGTTGCTTATTTAATGAGCGGGTCATTCGTATGTACTGGGATTATTATTTTTTTTCTCTCAGAACGTCAACGTGTTTGAACATGAATGCGATTTGGTCCGTATACTGTAATCATGCGAATGACCGTCGTATGTCCGCCTACGCCAGATGGTTAACTTGTTGCTTGTGTCACGTCTTAGTTGGCAGGCCAAGGAAGAAATCGTGCCCGATCTCCAATTTACTCGCAAACTAACTGGAGCGAGTAATAGTGTGGGCGATTACGGGCCATGATTGGCTTTTTGTTAACGCGTAATCTACTGAAAATGTGATTTACACCTCTCGCTGTTGCTCGTTTATTAAATTATTGCGATCGATTGGAGGGGGAAACAAATATTGAGGCACACACGGGCAGTGTTTACACTTGGTGTCAGTTCACATCAGACCTAATATGAACTGAACTGGCCCGTTGCTAACAGGGTCTTGTTCACATGACTTGAGCCAAAGCCCGATGTGGAGCCCTGCCTCTCAGACTTCACCGCTGGTTATAGTCAGATGGACTTTCTTCCTTTTGATGGTTGCTCTTCAGAGCTGTTCTTTTGGGATAGCCGTGTCACTGAGCACCCTGCCTCTCTCCCTCGCCACGTTTCGCCTCCCACGTTGGAAGCATCGTCAGGATCAAAGGAGCCCGCACATCCAGACTGTCAGGGGACCTCACCCTCTCCCACCCCCTTTGGTCGGTCGCCTTTATCAACGGTCAGTTTCCACATACAACTATAACGCCTGATGATGGAGGCGAAACGTCTCGAGGCGAAACGTCTCGAGGGAGACAGACAGAGCGCTCAACACGGCTATCCCAAAAGAACAGCTTTGAAAAGCAACCATCATGTTATGAGGTTAACGTAAAATTAATGAATATTTCAAAACATATTTTTAAGAATCAGCTTTGTCCTACCTTTTGAAGCGGCTGTCCTGGGAAACCTGTACATTTTCACGGACCAAGAAATTCAAAGTCTTGGTTTTTGCCAGTTACACAGGGTACAGTCGCCACAATGTCCCGGTTGTTTGTGCCTTTGAGGTGGCAACCATAATTGCCACCGTTTGCGAATTTCCAATCAAGAGCGTTCCTTTCTCTGCTGCCGTTAAACGCCCGTTGCTTGCGGGTGACATTTCAATAATTTATGTGCCGGGTTATCCAATGTTATCGCTTTATGTATAACACATGGCGTAAGCATCTCTTCACCTTGCACACGGTCGCTTGATAGAGAGGGGGCTCCACCGCCCATCTGTGCCCTCTCACCCCCCCCCCCCCC
>JAZEWU010000027.1:4695777-4706522 GCA_036362915.1 Geotria australis | reverse complement strand
AAAGATCCTCTGTATTACAGTCACCTGTAGTAGGAGCAAGTGCTGTTAGCGAGCACCTATAACGGCCAGCACGGCACACAAGGGGGTGGCTAGCCAACACTACGCCCGGCTGCCCTTGTCTCCCTAGTGGGCAATGTTTACATACCGCACAAGGGACTAATTTGAGGCTGAGCCGACCTATGGGAGGCCCAAGACTGGTTCAGACTTTCGTCACTCGTCTTAGCCGTGAGCGGGAATTGAACTTGGGTTGGCGGGTTTGTAGTGCAGCGCTCCCCACAATGTATACACACACACCTACCAGATTATAAGATGCAGCCCCAACGTTTTTCATTAAAATACGGTGAAATCAGAGTGACTCATAATCCGTAGACTGCAGTCATCTTTTTTCGTTCATTTTTAAATATGGGAATGTACGATGTGTGCACCCCTTGATTATGGAGTGTTAAATAAAACATGGGAAATCTGACACTCGCAATAACGCATGAATAAAATATCGCCTGTATATGTAACGTACTGTTTCATTAAAACAATGATTCATCATTTAATTAAATGCAATTGCCGCATTTCACATTTGCATTCTGGGTAAATGATGCGGGATGATTTTGTTAAGTGGTGCTGAAGGCAACAATGAAATGTCTTCAAAGCAATGTTTTCAACATTATTTTTTTGCTAATAAGATTTGCATATAATTTAAACTATATGTCTATTCATAAACCTGACTGGTTCACAGCAGATACATACATTCGTATGACGTTTGAAATGGCATCAAGAAACTATTCGAAGCCTACAGAATTGGCACGATCATTTAAATTGGGAATATCAACTCTCTTACTGAACTGATCGTATTGTAATTCATTTGACTAGAGAGTCTGTATGATGCTAATTATTTATTCAGGAAAGCGTCACGGAGTCTTAAGATTCGTTTTCAGGAAGGTCTTGCTTTGGGATGTTTGGCAAATTAAATCTACAAGTGTTGGGCTTTATGTGGGAGGAAATCTGAGAACGTGGAGCAAATGCCATGCATATGAGGGGGTTACCCTTTGTGTGACCATCTCCTGGCCTCCCGCCAGCCTGCCACACCTATACCACCTAGCAAGCCCTGGTAGTTATCCAGCTAATCATTGACCAAGTTCAACACTGCTCAACTTCCAAGATCCATCCATCCATTGTCAGAAACCGCTTAATCCTGTACAGGGTCGTGGTGCGCCAGAGCCTATCCTGGCAGGCACAGAGCGCAAGGCAGGGCTATACCCCGGATAGGACGCCAGTCCATGACAGGGCACGGGGGCAATTTAGTCCGCAGGCCAATTAACCTATGCAGCAACATGTCTTTGGACTGTGAGGGGACACGGGGAGAACATGCAAACTCCACACTGAAAGGCACCCGAGCCGGGATTCGAATCCGGGGCCTCCTTGCTCGATTCGATTCGTCGAAGCGTGATGGTTATATGACAGTTTCCCATTGCAACAAGTTCTTCTTTAGTTGCAGACAGCCCTTCAACATTTAGAGATATAATAGTCAGTGCTGGCTTTAAAGGCGGCGGGCATTGGCCTCTCTTCTTGCTCCAGACCAAGGGTCTTCTGGCATCTGTTGAACTTCTGGACATCGTTGTCTTTAAGCTCCTCGGCTTCGAAGTGTTTGTTAGAATTCGCAGGTAATACCGAGTATTACTTGACGGGGATCGCGACGTGAACGCTTCAACCTTGATCCCTGGCCTCCTTGCTATCAGGCGGCAGCGCTACCCTTCGCGCCACCGTGCCACGCTGAACAAGAAAGACCCCCGTGATATTTGAACTCCGCCGCGAAGGTGATCGCGGGACGAAGAACGCGCCGCGCTGACTTCCGCCGGGAGGTGGCAGCAATGATCAGCCCGCCTGACGGAGGGGGGGGGGCCTCACTGACGTTTCCTCTAACAATGATGTATAAAGCAATTACGCGCGTCCTCTTCGCCGCGATTCTCATTTAAACGCCATTTGACAAGCACATCTGCCGTGTCAGAACGTGTGATGGGCAAAGCAATTGTTCATTAGCGCCGAGAATTTTGAAGTGTTAAAGAAGCCGGTGCGATTTATGGAAAGGGGGTGTCGGGTGGTGTGGTAAAAAAAAAGCTAATTCTGAAGTGTGCGTTATTTCCTTTGTTATTGCTAGTCTTTCGTGTGCCGCCGTGTTTCCGATGCCTTATGGCGCACATGTGACACTTGTCAACAGCTAGGGGCTTCGGAGCAAATCACCGCAAATTCACTCAATCTCGCGGGGGTCTCGGGAGGCTGAGCAGGGTTGAGCCTCCTTCCTTGCTCGGATGGGTGACCGCCGTGCATAATAAAAGCCGTCGCAGGTTTTTTTTATCGGGCTACCGAGGTCAACAGAGGGCGGTTGCAGAATTACCCATTGGTCTATGATGCTAAGCTCCAACAGCTTTGCTCCCCGTCTTCACAGTAAGCGACACGGCACGAACGGTGAAGCGTGGTCAATTAACCCCCACATAGTGTGGGAGGGGCCGTCATCCAGCAGTGGATTCGGAGGGGCTGTCATCCAGCAGTGGATTCGCGACAAGGCTGTCCCCCGTGAACGTCGGGGTACGTTCGCTTGAAGCGTCGTTTTGAACGGTAGCGTATGCGCGATACTTGACAGTAGCCGGGCTGCATAATAATCAACGGAACATTCCGCGTTAAATGCGTGCAATTTAATGCAACACATTTATACAATGGGAAGCAGATGGGAGTGTGCAAGCCTTTATGTAAATGAAGGTACCTAATAGAGCTTTGTCTACACCTGTGCTCTAGGCACAGATCATAATTTACTGTGCATTCTATAGTTTATTTTATTCGGCATGCGTTCACCAAAAATCTGATACGTATTCACACGGCAGCGGCCTGCCTGGTGCCTCCTTCTGATGTGAGTAGCTCATGACGTGTCCGGCTGTCTATCCAGCGATACTGCTGGGGCTGAGTCATATAGGTTGTGGGCTGACCGACGGGGACTGTCAGCAGATAGTATACTTGGGTGTCCTCGCCTTTTATTTAATAGGATCGTAGACAGGTTGCGCAAGACGTGTTAACAAGCGATGTAGATGACAGTAGATGTAAGGAGATGAGAGAAATGCAGGGAAGAAAGAGATGTTTGTTCCATGATAAAACAGAGGTGCACACAGGGTGGTAGATGCTAATCGGACTTTGCATGTTAATAGCTTGTAATGGTTTTTATTTTATTTCACAAAGCCACGTTTTATGTTAATAAGGATTCGAGTTGTTGCCGGTTTAAACAGCATGACCCATGATCACCGGTTGCCCCCCCAATGGTGTGGATGTTTGAGCAGAATTTTATGGCCGGATGCCCTTCTTGCTGCCAACCGCCTTCAGTCGGAGGGTCGTCACATCGTTATTTGTCTGGAACCTCAACCCAGACCTGTTCACTAAGGGAGACCCGAGCAAAAGTGCCATTCCCCATTAGTGTTCACAAACGGAGACCCTCCCAGGAGTGATAGACTCCAGGTGCCATAGCTCTGGGGTTCATTGGAACACGCAAACCCCTCCACCACGATAGGCTTACGATTCTCAGGGGGTTTAATTAGGATTCGAATCACAGCTGAAAATTGATGCACCCCTACGTTTGTTTTTTTACGAATCCGGGTGCTCCCCCCTTCCTGCACTCGCTGCAGCTCGGGGGGCCTCGTGACAATGGATGGATGGATGGCACGGTCGGGCAGATGTCTCATGAGCGGACGAGTCGCAGCCGCGGGTGTTGCGACACCCGCACTTTCACAGAAACATGATTCCAAACCCCCCCATTTTTTCCTGAGGTAGTCTCATGTCATCTGTTGCGACACCCGCATTTTCACAGAAACACGATTACATCCCTCCCACTTTTTCCTGCAAAACCCGCGGTTGCGACGCGCCTGCTCGTGAGGCGCCGACCTGCGATGGGAAACGAGCGCCTCCGTGTGTCTCCCCGCGCGCGCGCCAGGCAACATGCTGAGGCTGAAGATGTTCCACAAGGACCACGGCTCCTGGATGGTCATGTACTTCACCGTCATCATGTTCCTTTTCTTCTTCTCGCACATCTACAACCTCCTGCTCACGTTCTCGCCCAACATGACGTGAGTGAAGGCTTGGCTGCCCTGCAGAAACAAGTAGCCACTGTGTCTCACGCGGATGATGCTAACGGTTTCTATCATTGCCTGTTTCGCGACCAGTTTCACGACCTTTCAGTATATTCGAAGCAGCCTTAATCATTTATTTTTTGTTGCTTTGGTTTTTATTGGTTGTTTTTTTCTTTCGTTGTTGACATGCCGTTCTCTTCGCGGCCCTTGTGCAGCGTTTTGTGACCCTCGGGTGAAAGGCGCCTCACAGCAAGAAGGTCCCGGGTTCGAATCCCGGCTCGGGGGCCTTTCTGTGTGGAGTTTGCATGTTCTCCCCGTGTCCGCGTGGGTTTTCGCCTGGCACTCCGGTTTCCTCCCACAATCCAAAGACATGCTGCCAGATTAATTTGACCTACTGAGTAAATTGCCCCGGGTGTCCTGCGATGGACTGGTGTCCCATCCTCGGTGTTCCCCTGCCTTGCGCCCTGTGTCTGCCGGGATAGGCTGCGGCTCACCGCGACCCTGTACGGCAGGGGTGTCCAAACGTTTTTTCCTGAGGGCCACATACAGAAAAATATACGAAGGACTGGGCCACTCACAATACAGTTAAGCGCAAATATTATGTGTGGGCCATAGACCATTATATTTTTAGACTTTTATACGTGCCAATTATAAATGGATGGCGGGCCGCAGTTGGCCCGCGGGCCGTAGTTTGGACACCCCTGCTGTACAGGATTAAGCGGTTTCTGATAATGGATGGATGGATGGAATAATTGCACCATTGCAACCGTGGCACCTGCCCCCAAAATGTTCCCCCTCCCTCCCTCGCTCACCCCTCTCCTTCCCTCCACCTGGACTCCCACCGGGGATGAATTAATCACCGCACAAAATGGTTCACTGCGCCGAGCCACAGATAAGTGGCACACACTGACAGGAATGCACCCGCGCTCATGCGGTTTCCCTGAGTGTTGTGTATGCATGCGAGATGATTCCACGTCGTGCTGGGATCGCATGTGGACCCGCCGGTTCGGGAACTCCTTATCTGCGTACACGCCATGCGCATGTATGCACGAACACACGCATGTATGCGTGTGTGCTCGTACAGGTATGCATGTACGGAGCGGTGTAGCGGGTTAGGAAGCTGCGCTACGAACCCGGTGAACCCGGGTACGAAAATCCGCTAACGGCCAGTGACGGTTTTCTGAACTGGTCGTGGGCCGCCCCTAGGTCGACTCGGCCTCAAATGAGCACTGGGTGCGGTGTGTAAACATCGCCACTAGGGAGACAAAGGGCGGCTGGCCGTGGTACCAGACACCCACCTGCTTGTATGCACTTGACCCTACAGTCCGTTATGGTTATATAATAATAATAGCATTTATAGAGCGCCTTTCACCCGATGGTCACAAAGCGCTATATGGTAGATCTTTGTATACATTTACAGCTGTTTTGTCAATCCACTGCCGGATGAGATGGACTGATCACGCCTTGCGGGTCGTGGCGGTTACTCGAGCATACTTCACCACGCTGGCCAGCGCCACTTGGGTTAAGTCGATGTACCAAATCTCGGATCCACAGAAGTGCAGAACTGCATACTGCTTCTCTGTCCTTTGTTGCTCACGGGGCAGCCGCGTGGCACCGTGTTTGTGCGTGGAGGTCGCCCACCCCAAAAACTGCAGATCAGGCAGATAGTGTGGGAGGAGATGATGCGGCTGAGTAACTGAATTCAACAAAATGAACGGACAACTTGTCCCGTCTAAAGCAGTTGGCTCGTGCGTGCGAGGTATCGGTTTGGCTTAGAGAGGTCCCCCCACTGCCCGTGTGATTTTACGCACTCGCAACACGTTTTGCTCGACGGTTTGAGTTTATCACGCCGAATCGTGCGGCATCCCAATAAATCGCGTGTTTGTTGCGTCGCAGGAATCCTGTAAAGAGCTTGCGAGCATACTGGGTACTTGCTACTGTAATAATAAACATCTGTCCATCTGTCTAATAATAATCGATCATTCTGTTTTAAGTTAACTCAGGCTATTGTGTTTGACTTTCGCTCGCAGCAGATACTTCCTTTGAAATCTCGCACATCTGAGAGCTCCGTGCGTAAAGCTGCTTATGGAAGATCAGAGGACTTTTGAAGTCGCTGTCTTTGTCCATCTCATAATGCAGTGCTTTGTTCAACAGCAAAGCTCATTATCTTTGAAGAATCTTCTAAATGATTCCATTAAATTGCACGCGCGCTCGTGTCATCGGTGACAATCGTGTTTGAAACTAGGTCACCTTGCCTCTTTGCGAGATGCGCCGCGCTCGTGCGCTCAAGGGTTTTTCGCCGCGAGTACTTTTCAATGTTGATCAAATTTGCATGAACCCGCGAATGAATCTTTTATTAAGGTGAATCCTCCCTTGTTCTTTCGGCCGCCGTGTGCAAGAAAGTGCGCCGATAATGCAGCGGCGTGCTCTCGCTGTGTGTGTGTGTTTTTTTTGTCGCCGACAAATAATAACTCAATCCTCGATGGATTGCCAAGGTGTAATAAAGCTTCGCGTTACTTATTCTCGAGCACAGAATCGTGACGCACCGCGCCGAAACCTGCTCTGAGAACTTGCAGTTACGACGAGAGCAACGATACACGGATAAGGTTATAAAAGGCAGGATGGTCACCTGAGCTATCCTTCCTCCCATCGTGCCTTACGTGCTTGGGTGACATCGCCGCGTGCGTATAATGCCTACAGCCCTGATTATTATTGATTTGCATCTTGTTTGTTTCCAACCTGCGCTCGCTTTATTTTCCTGCGATGAGTCACGCATCGTCCGGCAGAAACTATTACCGTCAGTTTATAATAATATAATAATAATATCAATTTATATAGCGCCTTTCACCCGAGGGTCACAAAGCGCTGTAGTTGCAAATCTATTGGAAATGATGGTTGCTCTTCAAAGCATTCTCAGGCTTCCAACGTGGGAGGCGAAACGTCGCGAAAGAGATAGATGTTTATTATTATAACAGCAGAAAAAAACCAGTGAGCTTGCAAGCTCTTTACAGGATTCCTGCGACACAACAAAATTGAGCCGTGAAATGTTTGGGAAATTCTACAATTAATGTTTTTTAATGAGAAGTGCAGAGGGGGAGGATAAGTCGATATGACATTTGATGTCATACTCCCACAGTAGCTTTTTTGTGGATAGGATGAATGAATGAATGACTGTATGTGGACATATCTGCCACTGATTTCTGCTTTTCAAGGCTGTTCTTTCGGGGTAGCCGTGTCGAGCGCTCCCCCTTGCGTTGGAGGCATCTTCATAGGCGAAACGTCGCGAGAGAGAGGGGGGGAGAACTATCCTGAAAAAATATCTTTGAAAAACAACGATCAGGAATCGAGCCGTGAAAACCTACATCAGTACATATCCGCCACTTGCAAATTACAATTCACGCAGTTTCCCATTTATCTGAGAATCCCATTTTATTTGTGGGGTGAAGTGACATCCTTTGCACGACGAGTAAAAACTGAAATGCGTGCAGACAGGTGGTGGGAACAGATAGGACGGTGGACGTAAATGGGTTTGTTACATCTACTTTGCGGCGCTATTGAGAGTTTAATTATCACCGTGGCAGGTTAAATAGATGCGATTTTTCCCAGTTTCCAATTATGATTCCATCAGATCCTGCCACAATTGCCCGTCTTAAAAAAAAATACTTTTAATTACGAACATTGTCACGAAATAGATGAGCGACAGATGAAACCCATGAATTCCTTTTTTTTTTAAATCGTGTCCGCCAACGGCACTTTAGGCCGCTCCCATCAAACAGGTAAGGGCCCAGGGCTGACGCAGAGTGAGAGGTCTCCAACTCCTTCCGCTTGTTCGCTAATCGACTTTTGCTCCGTGATGTTTTTCACACGTGGCGCGGCAGTATCTCTGCCGTTGTTTTCAAGGCACTCGACGAGGTTCCGAGTGCTGCCCGGTGCGTAATTGCTGTCGCGAGTCTGCGGGTAGGGCGGCTTGCGACTGTTACGCTTGCGGCACACGGGAGGCGAAACGTCGCGAGCGAGAGAGGGAGATCGCCCATCGTGAATCGAGCCGTGAAAACCTACATCGATAAAATGAGCATTAGGGCAATGCGTATCTCCCATTAACAGCCCTGAGACACTGGTGGAAATTCCACATTGCTATGGTAGCGCAGGTTGACTTCACCACAAAGTGGTACTCATACTGATTTCACTAACCACGGAGGGATGATGCGCTGAATTAATCCCCATCCAGAAATGCAAATTGCAACCTTCCAAATGCACGCCGCTCACTCTTCCATCAAGCCAGAATGTCCACGTGAGGACTGTTAGAATGAATGCATTGATTCACCAATACAAATGCATCGTTGTTCTCACCTGTATGCACATGATGTGCACAGAATATGCTGCGTTTACATTTGGTCAACAAACCTTTGCTAACGAGACGCACACACACAACCAAGAAACAATACAAAGGCAATGATAAAAACTATGCAGTCAATAACACATTATTGCACTAAATCACAACCACGATTCACGACAAGACATAAAATCCCCGCGGGGCTGAATTGTGACCTCGCCTAACGTGCACACGTGCGCACACAGTTGTTTTGTGTATTGCATCCCATACTCCACAAATATAGCTTTACACGAGGCCACATTATTGATTTACGCGCGCGTACACCATTCTTATGCATAGCGGTTTCTAATCTTAACAGAGTATGCATTAGTCGTGAATCACATTCATGTTGTGCCGCAGTCGTGACACGCACCACGAGACTGTTTTCAACCAAGACCACATCGTGTGGATGTGCAGACCGCATGGCCGAATGTCTCCTTTAATTACTTACAGTGCAAAACAGGGTGTATCAGCAGATCACAGCAAATATTATCCATCCATCCATTTTCAGAAACCGCTTAATCCTGTACAGGGTCGCGGTGAGCCGGAGCCTATCCCGGCGGACACAGGACGTAAGGCAGGGGTATACCGAGGATGGGACGCCAGTCCATCGCAAGGCACCTTCGGTAATTTAGTCAGTAGGCCAATTAACCAGGCAGCTTGCCTTTGGACGGTGGGAGGAAACCGGAGTGCCTGGCGAAAACCACCGCGTACACGGAGAGAACATGCACACTCCACGCAGCAAGGCCCCCGAGCCGGGATTTTAACCCGGGACCTTCTTGCTGTGAGGCGGCAGCGCTACTCACCGCGCCACTGTGCTGCCCCGTATCCTAATATGGTTTGTTGTAATTACTGGGTCGGTACACGTTCACCTTGGTGTCAGTTAGCTGCTCTCAAAGCCTCTCGCTGCCTGTGTGCTCAGTGGCGTCCTCCGTCTGGCGATCACGATGACATGGCTGGGCGGTCCATGCTCGGCAGCACGGTCAGCGTGACTTCCACCTCTGTTGATGCCCTGGCATGATAAATATGGCTGTGCCTACTGTTGAGAGCACTATGCTGCTCCTTGATTGTGTTTTTGCTCGTACATTATTAAGCGTTTTTGGGTTAGATCGCGTAAAAGTTAAAGTGTCGTAAATCCGTCACCATCCGACAGTCACTTAATACGTTTCTTGTCACGTTAACAGAATGTGCCAATTTGTTTTACTACTTCAGCAGTACACTGGTATGTTAGCGAGTAAACCTACAACATCTATATTTAAGTATGATGGTTAGCTGGTGATTGCAAACAGCTTCATCAGGCTTTTTGATTGAAGTGTGTTTTGACTGATTTGCTTACGTTATTTTTCAGTCCTGTTCAATTTCACTTGTATGTGATTGTTCTGTCCCTTCAGTGCTGGTAGTCCCTGTGTTGGTACTTGTATCTAAGTATATCCTGTGTGAAAATGGTTTATGCCTTTTAAACTGTGTTTTATTTATCAGTGCTTTCCAAAAACCTTGGTTATCGTGTAACTCCACACTGAAATCGGTGGGTGATACACAGGCGAATATATAATGCCTAACGAGGCTTGAAGCTTCGGTAAATATTCGCCCTTAGATTTGCGAGTAATATACAGTACTAAATGTTTAATGTTCAATAAACATTTCCTACCCAGGTGAGAATAGCAGAGTGCTTCAGGCAGATTCATAAAAGTAGCGCTGCACCGAAAACACACGCGCGCACACACACACGCTTCTTAATCATTTATTCATTAAATCAGGTCTACGGCATTGAAATACACCGTATGCATACATCCCATTTGCATCAATCCACTATGCCTATGGGATAAGGGCATAACATCCTTTTTGCCGGTAAATAAATGAGCCCTCCAACTGCGTCACGGCTCGTAAGAGCACGCCGCGGGATGCCGCTTCCTGCCGGAGATGACAGAAGCTCACTCACTCGCCGAATCATCCGTCGCGAACAGGCGCTCCCGACTGGCTCCGCGCTCACGGGGACAGACACCTTTAACGTGAAGGCCTTGCGACGCGCATCTACACATAACGGGGCAACTGCAGTGTGTCATTCCGCATTGTTTGAGGGCTGCGATCGGCTGGTCGTGTCACAACTCTGCAGAGGATCTGGCCAATCAGCCTGTAGGCTGTTCTCTCGGCTCGGAACTGATCGCATCCATTATCGCCATACAGCGGTGCTTGTGAGGATAGAAGCATCTCTTCTGGAAAAGCTTCCAACATTGGGCTGCGCGTTTACGACTCGGTCGGCACAGACCTGGCCC
>JAZEWU010000027.1:4644614-4660116 GCA_036362915.1 Geotria australis | reverse complement strand
GCTTCAGAATCGGACGTGTGTTTAAATTATGTAAAGGGTAAATTGCCCGATCGTTTATGTATTCGTCTATTTTCTTTCGTGAGGTCTGATTTGCTTAAAAAATTGTGTATTATTTTGTTTTGTTCAATCGCGCAAAAAACAGCGAGGAGTGATGAACCTATCCAGTAGATGTGTGCACGGAGAATGGGTGTGCCGTGCTTTGTTCCGTCGCTGTTGCTCGTGACCCGGCCGGACCCAACGTGACGACAGCAGCGGTATGATCGGCAAAACGTAATGAATTCTCGCTATTTCTGCTGCATAAATTGGCCACAGTCGCGTCAGTGGTATCTATAGTAAAGCTCTGTTTATGAGTTTAGGTCATGTAAAAAGGTATGTCAGTGTTATGTGGGAGCTGTCTTTCCAAACCCTGATGACGTTGGGTGTGAGTTCCAACGAAACGTCGGTAACATCTTTGAAGGTAAGTGCTGTGTGTGCTCGCTTGTTTCTCCAACATATCGACGGGTGCACTACACTTACATACCTTTTCACATGACGTAAACTTATAGACAGAGTTTTTTACTATGGATGACATTGGTCATGAAAGCCTTCGAGTTGAATGCAAGTGGTATCTGTTTGTAACGCGCAGAGGAGGCTGGGATTATCAACCAATTTGGACTTTATACTCACGCGATTAAGCGGGGTGGCGGCAGGATGTCTATGCAGTGGTAACGTCTGCACATCACAGAAGGAAAGTCCTGTCCGAGGCGGTTTGATCGCCGGCTCGGTCGTCTGTCTGTGTGGAGTTTGTGTATTCTCCCCCTGTTCTGCGTGGGCTTCCTCCAGGTTTTTGCGGGCAGGACCTTCTTCTCCTCTCTGTGGGGCGCGCGGGCGTTCGTTACGACGACGCCACCGGGCTGTTATCGTGCGATGAGCAAACGCCGCAGCCTCAAGGTTGAAGCCTTAAATCTGCATTCTGAGAGCAGCGAAGGAGAGGCAGGCCGTGTCCCCCTCACTCTCCGTTAGCCGCGCAGACACTTACCCGGCACTCGGCTCGGTCCGCGTAACCGTGATTTATCGCTGGTGCGGCTGACCGCAGACCTCGTGGTCCAGATACTGTCTTTATTCCCACCAATGTCAAACAGTCGTCTCTGTGGTCAAGCGCTACTCCCCGTAGCCAAACGCTCCTTACTCCGTACTTGCGATGCTTCCAACGTGGGAGGCGAAACGTCGCGAGGGAGAGAGGGAGATCGCTTGACACGGCTATACCGAAAGAACAGCTATTGTCGTCTGTACCTTTGTTTTGGTCCAAGTGGTCCAGTGTGAGCTGTTGTTGCCTAGGTTAATTGGCCCGCTGACTCAATTTTCCCCGGTGCCCTGCATTGTACTGGTGTCCCATCCTGAATACAGCCCTGCCTTGTGCCCTGTGTCTGCCGCGATAGGCTCCGGCCTCACCACGACCCTGTAGGGGATTAAGCGGGTACCGATAATAGTGATGGTCTGTGTGTCTGCTTCGGTTACTTGAAATGTTGAGGTCGGAGTAACAAGGATGTCCAGTGGGTAAGGGGTAAGCAAGTTTCAACATTTCAGAGCACCGGGGGCAATTTAGTCAGGACAATTAACCGAGGCAGCTTGTCTTCGGACTGTGGGAGAAAACCAAATTGCACGGCGAAAACCCACACGGACACGGGGAGAACATGCAAAGTCCACACAGAAAGGCACCCGAGCCGGATTTCGAATCCGGGCCCTTCTTGCTGTGAGGCGGCAACGCTACTCACCGCGTCACCGTGCTGCTTTAGGTGTCAGATGAGTTGCTCCTAAATTCGAGTGACCAATGAGCCAAAAAATACATTTCTCCAGCATGAGACGTCAGTCCCGTGTGTGACAATTTTGCCGAGAGCGTTATGAATCAAAGAGTATCGAGCAGAGCGACGGAGTGTTGTGGAGTCCTGGTCTAAACGTGTTGATGCAGAGGTGTAATTTGGTAATGCAGTGTATTGCCTTTGAGGCAACATTCAGCACACTTTGGTGTATGACTCCGGACAAACTTCACATCTAAGTTTCGCGGCAAACCTCGCAAGGTAAATTGAAATTGTGCGCAAAATTGGAAACTTCTCAAGTTATTACATTTCGGGATTGCACAATACGGAATGTTTCAAAGTGTACAAAACGAAATGTTAGAAGTTTTTCTTCTTGCCAAAATGGAAATGCAATCCGGGGTCCTAGTTTTAAATGCAAATGAAAATTCCCTCTCAGCCTGCATGAAATATTCTATTGTATTGTTGCATTAAGTCTGTCACTATCATGACAAGCACATTGCACCCACAATCACACTGAGGAAATTACTCATGATTTCTTCAAAAATAAAGGTTCGCAAAACAGCAATTGCATTCCATTATTATTATTATAGCTGAAGTGAGACTACCGCCGTGTAATAGCTGTTGCACTGAACTTGAAATCCAGAGGTCATTCGTTGTTTGATCTCCTTGGGCGGCAGTTGAAGCAATAGGCCCCCGACTTTCATCAAACCAACATCATAAATAGTTTTGTAATGGAGGCAGTGTAATTTTTAATGTATATATGTATGTCTGCACTGATGGTACTGGGTTCGAATCCTTCCTAGGCGCAAATTTTATCTGCACAGCATCCATACGTTTATGTCTTATATCAGCTTCACTTTCGAATTATTGCTTACCCTTTTGAAACTTTAACGCAATTTCAGCTTTAGCTTCCCACGTTTGCATCAACCTTCTTACGTATTCCTTCCGCCTTTATCCGGCAAGAAATCCAGGTCCAAGCAGTCGTGTCGGCAAGAACCCTTCATTAACAAGAGACGTCAGAAGAACGTGTTACACGCTTGGAACAAGATTGCCCGTAGGGCGGGTGCTCTGCTAGTGGGTACAACCACAGGCAGTCGATCGGCAGGTCGTGAGCATTCAGGTAAAGTGTGGGTACTCCCCCATCTTTCAAGACGTCTGGCCAGCGTGGAAGAGTAGGCCAAAATACCCATCTGGAGAGGCTGCATAGAGCTCCCTCTAGTGGAGGCCCTCTAGCAGTGGCACGAGCGATCAATTGCAGGGCTGCACCTTTTCCCCGTAACCTTTAATAACTGCGCTAGAAGCCCCCAACAATATAGTTTCAACGCTGTACCGCGAGGAAATGTTTTCCGAAATATTTTTGGAAGCTATACAATATATATTGTAAGAGCCGTGGCCACTGGCCAAGTCATTCGTGGTGGCCCGACATTAAATCAATGCTATTTGGTGACCTCTGTAACGTTGCTTGTTATTAAGCAGTTGGGCTAATGCAGTCATTAATCACTGTACAAGGGGTATTGCTCTGATTTCTTGAAACATTTTAAGTAGTGGAGCATAGCTCGCTTCCTGACCATGTTGTAGGAGTTGTCTCGAGTTTTTATTATTTTCTATCTGTTAACTTCCTTCAGTTTTCTTTGCTTAAGGACGTCTCGGATCCCACAAGATGACTTGCCCTCTGATGGGGTGTTAAGATGACACTCAGAATGAAGTCAGTTTTTTGGCAAGTATTTTTAAATGGTGTCCTACATACGCAACTGACAGACAGTGCGTCTCCTACGCGTTTTGTTTTTCACTCCTTATTTGAGGGAGTGGTGGAAGTGAAAACAGTCTGGTGGCAGCGATGGAGTGCCCCGACTGACAACAACTATTTTACTATTATTATTTTAAAATCACTTTCATGGCACGCTTAGAGAGTGACAATTTGCTCAGATTTGGGACACAAGTTGGCATCTATGTTACACGATGTGGCCAGGTTAGAAAACGTAGTTAGGTGAAAACACATGTTAATTTAGCAAATTCTTTGTTGCATATTGAGATATATAAAAATAATTTGAGACAAAAAATCCTCTCCCCAAAACCCCAAGGTCTTTCGTGATTATTGACTCTTCGCAACAAAATGCACAGTGAGTCTGTTTACACATGCCTCTGATCCTCGAATGAGTAACCTGTAAACCGTTAATCTGTAGCAATTCAAACTCTGGATATTCTCCAAACAGTGAGAGCACAGTCCATTCCAAACACTAAATAGAACGGATTACTCCCGGGAATGACAGGCTCTTAAAAAAATAATTACCTACGGTTAATTTAAGAAGGCGTGTAAGTTAACGTGAACCCGTTAACATTTCCAGTGACATGTTCTCTTTAAAAATATAGATTTAGATGGATTTTATTTATTTCAGCAAGAAGGCTCCAATGATGTGTTAGGCTATATTTCATGGACGTCTATATATATATATTTTTCAAATCTCATAAAATGTGTGAATGTGTAATTTACCCACCCAGATGGCTTCTTAAAAATGTATTGCGAGCCCGCGTCTATTTGGGATAGGAGATTAAAAGCTTCACAAGGCAGACCAAACTTTATGATTCATCTCTCATTATAACGTGCCAATTATGGGAAAATAATACATATCCATGCAATTCTGTGATGTTCAATACAACCCCTCTGCCGGATGTTCGGATTATTTTAATAATCAATGTTCCCCATTCCTTGGGTATGCTGTTGGTAATAGGTTGAAATTATGTAATTTCTCTGATTTGTCCATTTTATTAGAATTGCCTTTTTGGCACAACATCATTCTAATTTGCTATGTGATTAGAAAATTTGATTTAAAAAAAAGTTATTCTTTGTTGTTACGGGAAAAAAAAATATCCTTTTTGAAAATGCCGTTTTATTACTTCATGAATTCTTTCAAAAAGCAGAACAAAGACTTTGTGCGGATGTGTTTTGTTTAATGGGAATTCTCCAAGGTTGAGAACAGTATACGTCAATAAGCTACTGCAACCACAGCTGCTAATACGGGTGAAAATGTACAATTATTCAGCGCTCTAATATTTTTTCGAATTGTGCAGCGTGTTACCACACCGCGATATCCTGACGTTTCGCTCCCTGTCCTGCAGAAGCCCCCGGCACACGGTGCAAAACGTCAAACATCGTGCCACACGACGGAGAGCTACGCGGCGCAACCGCATAAACATACGGAGTCATATTAAGTTCACGTATCGTATTTATATGGGGGGGTGGAAACTCCGTAATAACCGCTAAGCACTCACGTTTCAAACCCTGCATATTGAGCAGCTGGAACCACCCATCCATCCATTTTCTAAACCGCTTGTCCTGGTGAGGGTCGCGGTGACAGCAGTCCAAGGAGAGTGGACCAGACATCCCTTTCCTCAGCAACAGACTCCAGCTCTTCCCGGGGGATTCCCAGCCGTTCCCAGGCAAGCCAAAGGATATAATCCCTCCAACGTGTCCTAGGTCGGCCTCTAGGTCTCCGCCCGGTGGGCCGTGCCTGGAATACCTCCCGAGGGAGCCTTCCGGGGGGCATCCTTACCAGATGCCCGAACCACCTCAACTGGTTCCGTTCAATCCGAAGAAGCAGCGACTCTACTCCGAGGTTGTCCCGGATTTCTGTGCTCCTCACTTTGTCACGGAGAGTGAGCCCAAGCAACCCTGCGGAAAAAACTGGCATCACAACTCCAAAGGTCTAGACGGACTAGACCTTTGCAGCTGGAACCGAAAGTGTAAATACTGATTTGCAATGGAGTTGTGATGCCAGTCATCGAGATAACAGATTGGCCGCATGTGACACCGTGATAAGCCACATCAATGCAAAGAGCGCACAGAGTTTGGAGAAGCTGCCTGACCTTTTCCGCATTTGAGGATGGCTGTTAAGCCGTGGAGGGATTTAAATTGGCACACAAACTTGAGGGGGTGGAAAAAATAGATTATGAAAATTACCAATGGTGCAATGTCTCCAACATAATTCATGCAACATGCATTGTTATACCCTAGACAGAGTTTATTAAACAATAAAGAAGAAGAAGATTAAACAATACAAATACATTTCTGGCGACAGTGTCAAGCCCATGCTAATATGTCTGTATTTTGAACATAACGGTTACTGGCACGCTATAGCGATTAGCACACTCGACTTGCCGGCCAGATGTCACACAATTCAGGCGGGTGGTGCCATGGTAGTGTGAAGCTTGCATTCCAGGGGCCGTTAAAATTAGTACCGTTTTGTGGGGGAATTCCCAGCGCGTTGTCCTACGGAGACACTCGCTCCTGCCATAGGAATGTGGGATTTCCCCCAATTGGCTCAGTGTTCTGAACGTGAGTCGAGTACTGCCGCATGATCGACAGAGTGGCAACCTTATCGCGTGAATGCCAACGAGGCGCACGGACCAAGATCCGTCAAGAGGCTTCTAATGTGGCGGCAGGGTGGCGCAGTGGGTAACATCTGCGCCTCACAGGAAGAAGGTCTTGCCCGAGGCGGTTCACCTCCTGCCCCTGGCGCCTTTCTGTGTGGAGTTTGTGTGGTCTCTCCCTCCCTGTGCTGCGTGGATTTCCTCCGAGTTCTTCATTTTCCTCTCACAACTAAAACAACAACTCATTAATGAAATGGCCGATAGCATCATAATATATAGGAACGCTGTGTATGGTGGAATGGCGCCTGGCTGACGCCTCCCTTCTCTGCGGTTTCCTCGCTACGCCTCTGTATCCCACACTCCAAAAACATGCATAGGTTAATTGGCCTGCGGACTAAATTGCCCCCGGTGCCCTGTGATGGACTGGCGTCCCGTCCAGGGTATAGCCATGTATTGCGCCCTATGTCTGCCGGGATAGGCTCCGGCTCACCGCGACCCTGTACAGGATTAAGCGGTTTCTGATAATGAATGAATGATAATGAATGGATGGTTCCGCACGGCTCATCTACTCGAGGGGGCAAATCTGTTTAAACAATGAACCTGATTGTTTTGTTAGTGCTCTACGCGTGTCGAATATTCACTCGAGGTGGTTTGTCATTTACGTTGGGCGCGTGGCGAGACGTAATTGCACAGCGTGCGAGGCCGTCCAATGGGGCAATGAGGCATTGTGTTCAACCATTCGGCGGTGTGCGAGCGATTCAGAGGCAGCGACTCCGTCCTTCCTGTACAGCCCCAACCGCTTTGTTCGTGATTCACTGATGTAGGCGAGGCAGGGAGGCAGGGAGAGACGGAGGAGCGCTCGACGCGGCTTTCTCGAAAGAACAGCTTTGAAAAGCAACCATCGTTAAAGATTCATCCACCGGAGCAATCCAGTACGATGTGGCTTCGTGTAGCGCCGCCGTGCAAGAAAAACTGCGACAAGAATTGCTGAAGATCTCCACGTCCTAAGGTGTCTTTGTCCGGGCTGGTCCACATGTCCTGGGACCCCCATTTGATCACTTTTTTTCACCCGGTTAGTGATTTTTTTTTCATGAGTCCATACGCTCACGTCTACAAGTCGTTCTTCAATAGTGTATGAACTTGTTCTATCAGGCGCCTGAAATAAGTAAGAGTTATTTTAAACAGAAATGGACGAGCAAAGAAAATAAATGTCTGGAATTAATAAAATGGGGGACAAAAGACATCCAGACCGCCCTGTGTGATCACCAGCTTTTAGTATTGCAGTTACAGGTGTTTTATTTTCCTGTGAATCTAAGATGATTGCCATTTTGTAATTACAACGGGTTTGTGTGCTCTCCTAATAATAATGCACCTGCCCTCTCTCTCTCGCTGCCTCTCGGCGTAATTCCAAGCGTGCATCTTCCCGTGCTTCTTGGGGCACTTTTAAGCTCGGCTTCAACGAGTTTAATTCATGATCGCGCTTTACTCAACCATACGTGACGGCAGGTAAGCGGGCACATCGCAATGATAAAACAAACACACACATATGTCGTTTTTGTACCGAGCCGTGAAAACCTACATCCACAGGCATGCCGTTATCAATATTGAAAACAACGTGTTCTGTCGCACGAGACACGCGGCACGTTTCACTGCTGGGGGGCCTCGGCAACTGTTTGTCAGCCGATTGGATGGTTTAGCAAAATGTGGCCATCGTGAAAGCACATATTGAGACATTGATCACGCGGAAACGGCGGGTGAACCTTCAGTTGCTCTCGTTGCGTGATCGGCGCCAACGTCTAACTGACCATAACTGTCGTAAGCGTTTTATTCGGTTTGTGATCGATTCGTGCGCTCACACGCCACCGCTTGCCTCCTCCCTTGGTCATGCAGTAATATTAAGGCTGTGACCTGCGTAGAATGATGCGGCGGAGAGAGAGCGAGAGAGAGCGAGGAAGGGTTGGGTTGTTGGTGGGTTTGGTTGGTGGTGGGTGGGGGTGGAGGTGAGCGGGGAAGAGAGAGAGAATTATGGATCGTATTTTCTCTGCTGTAGATGGGAGTTGCTGTTTGTTTTAGTTGTTTGGCATTTCACATGTTGGGGTTGAGGACAGAGGAGCAAGGACACGGTTTGCACAACCAAAACTATTTGAACCCAGCAGCCGAATGTTCAGAGCAGTGACCGGGCGCGTTAACAGCCAATTCCTGCACCTCCTCTATTTAATCTTTGCTTATTCGCTCGGTGTTATTTTTTCTACGGCTCGCTGTGAGTAATACATATCCCCCCCCTATGCAATGTAAACGTGAAAGTCACCAGATGAATTCCTGAGCTCGCTCATAACAGGCGGTGAGCGCGCATAACGATTCAGAACATGCTCGTGGTTTGTTTTGATTTCAAATGGCAGGCGAAGCGATTTGTGAAAATTGAGCAAAACAGCCCTCTTTGTTACGGTAATTATTTGTCTGTCTGCAATTGTGTGTGGGATGTTAATGAGAAACGAGAGGGCGATTACGTGAGAGAAAAACAGATATTAACATGTCTTAACTCGCATTTAGCCTGATTGCACGCAGAATACACGCATTCACCATCGGTGGTTCTTAATTATGGATTCTCAATGAGCTTTGTAAGAGTATTTCTTATTTACGCCTGACTTTTGAGGAGTCCCAGAACGGTTCAACCCAACGGTGAGATTAGGCACAAGCAAGCCAAGCGGCGGCTCCGGGCCCAAAGCAGCTCAAGATTCCTTGCGTTGGCAGTGAAAATATGGGTGCGTGAAATATCAGCCCAAAACAAAAATCGTGATAACCACAGCGAGCTCATTAACATAGTATTCCAATTAAGGCAACTAAATCTCTACGTTACTTTTACATCGGGGATTCTCAACCTTTTGCACCTCAAGGCCCGCTTGACCCACTCGGGCTCGGTCTCTGCGGACCGCTCGGTGGCACTCGCACAAATGCATTCAATGTCGAAGGTATTTATTCGACGAGAGAAAGACTCAGAGGCGCGAGGAAAGCGCAGAGAGGCAGAAGAGGCATCCAGGCGGTTTGCCAGCGCCATATTGCCACACACTGCTTCATATAAATTATGATGCTATCGGCCAAATAATTAATGCGTGTTTTTTTTTCATTTCGCTGCAACTTCCTGTTGTATCGCAAGAATTCTGCTTCGAGAGCTCGCAAGCTCACGGGATATTTTCTGCTGTAATAATAAACATCTATCTCTCTCATTTCATCGCTTCTCTTCCGTCACCTCAATAACATTTTGTCCGTTGAAAGAGGGCTGTCAAAAATAATGTCTGCTTTGGGCCTTCAATGGGTTTAGAGGGCTTCATGAAGAGCACGTGTGACCATGCTTGTCAGTGCTGAAGGTGGAGCATAGAGCCGCTTCACATATCATTCGCCACTGATGTAGGAGATGTTCATCGTTATGTAGATGTTTATTATCACAGCAGAAAATACCTCGTGGGTTTGCAAGCTCTGGAAGGTGGATTCCTGCGATACAACAAACGTGGAAATCCACCAACATAAAAAAAAAAATATGTATAAAATCAGAATGTAATTCAACGTATGTTGTATCCGTGACTGGGAATTGAACCCAGGCGGGTGGGTTCATACCACGGTGCGCCACCAACCGCCCCTTTGACCTCGGATCCCTGATAATTGTGATCGGTTGTTTTGTCCAATATTGTGCGTGCCACACAAAGCGGCCGCTACGCTTTAATTGTTGCCGCTTGTACGTTGCTATTGCTGGCCATTTATCAAGCGGCCCGTTGAGACAATCTGAAAAAAAAAATCTTTAACGAGACCCTGAGAAATTCTGGTAACGGCGAGATAGTGACAAGAACGGTGCGAAGATAGCACCGCCGGACAACCTTATAGATTTTTCGATAGCAAATGGAATAGCCTACGCGGGCAAAGCTAGTGCGTCCTCTCTTATCTAATCGCCATTTGAAACGACCCTGACGAAAGGAGGAAGAGGATGGGAACGGGAGCGAGAGAGAGGTGGTGGTGGGGGGGAAAGTTAATTGCCATAATTAACCATGCCACCTCTCTGTACGTTTGCGTGCCGTAATTAACGAGAGCGAGCAAGTAGGGGAGTGGGCGCCTCTGGGCTGTAACCGGTGAGCTTTGCCTGCGAGGAAATCTAGATGGAGTTTTGGGGGGGGGGCGGCATGCAGCTGCGTCGGAGAGAGGATCATAAGCCGAGCACCATCTGTGCTCCCAGCCCACGAGTGGGCGCCCAGCTGGGTACAGCCAGCCAGATAAATGCGCACGATATCCTCACGCATGCGTGCACGTACGGAGTTGAAGATCGCGGTTTGGGGGGCGGATGGGGTGATGGGGACGGCAAGTGCGGGTGATGGGGAAACATCTGCGCCGAGCAGGAAGAAAGTCCTGCCCGAGGCGGTTCGACTCCCACTTCGGGCGCCTTTGTGTGTGGGGGTTTGTGCGTTCCCCGCCTGTTCTGCGTTGGTTTCCTCCGCGTTCTCCAGTTTCCTCCCGCAACTAAACACATTCGTTACGGTAATTAATTGGCCGATAACCTAATACTATATAGGAAGCAGTATATGGCAAGTTGTCACTGGCTGACCGCATGGCTTACTTCCCCTGCCCTCTCTCTACGGTTACCTCGCACCTTCGTACCCGTATCTCGTCCATGACCAGGCGTGGAATTTGCGCGGCGCGATATGAACTGTATTGATCGCTTGTGTTTTTTTGGGACGGAAAACTGTCTGTGCGGGGCGCTTGGCAGAGGCGATGCGTCTTGAGAGCGCTGGAGCGTTTGCCACCTCCAGTGAGGGCGGGTGGGAGAACAGAATGGGGGTGGAAGGGTCTTATGGGCTTTTACGACATTTATTACCTTTGATATGCGCCCCTTTAGCTCGGAGGCATCTTAATAAGCGCTAGAATAATATAATTGCTCCGAGAGCCACCCGTTGTTTTTCTGTGCGGAAAATTCATTTTGTCGATTGAAATTAGATTATGCACAAACCCCACTACTTTTTTTTCTCCTGCATTTTGCCTTTTATTTTTTTACGGAATAAAATGCATTTGGGGAAAACAAAAAACGCTGAGTTTCGTGTAACTGTGAAAATAGTGACTCGCAAGCCAAATATATCTACGTCTAAAGAGACCTATTTTATTTTACTGAGTACAGGCCACTGAGCTATGAGGCATTTTTCACTGGCGACCTGGCCGCACGTGATAGCTCATCGAAAGTGGCTGATATCGTCATCACAGTGGGAATTCATAGCGGCAGCAAAATAATCTAAACACATTTTTCTTAAATGTGTCGGACAAAAGCGGAGAACGTGGAGAAAAAGCCATACGCCCATGGGGAGAGAGGACGCACAGGTTCCAAACACACAGACATCAGACGGGTCGGAATCGAACCCATGTCCTTCCCGCGTGCCGGGCCAGGGAGATACCATCTTGTGACCGCCGTGCCCCAGCGTGGGTTTCCCAAATGTTTAATATTACGCGAAAAAAGGCCCGATTTGCAATAATTTGTGACTGTGGGGCAAAAGCAATGCCTAACGTGGGCTTGCGAGGGCTGGAACGCGCACTTTTTCATTTGGGAACATTGCTCCTGTGCTGAAGGCTTGCTGGCATTGCTGCTGAGACTGCAGAGCGTTCCATTTAAAAATGATCTGAAATAATTTATGGATTAAAATTCTAATCCAAAAACAGTGGGGTTTGTGCATAATCTAATGCACGGAAGCCCAAGTAATAACAGTAACTTTATGTTCCCGTACTTAAGGGAGCGATCATTATTCCTGGACTGTTTAGGAATTCATAAGCTTGAATTGCTGTTTGGTTAGTCATCGCTGGGTATTTTGCAAACGGCTGGCTTAAGCCACATCCTGAATTTCACAATTTCAGATGCAGCTTTCCCATTGTACATGGTGGTCCACATATATTGTGACCCCCTCCCGCCAATTTATTCCTGTCAAACGTAATGTGAAGTAAGCATTGTAAAAATGGTATAGATAAACTTTATTGATTTGAAATAAGTATGGGTTAGGTTTTCGCGGCTCGATTCATGATGGTTGCTTTTCAATGCTGTTATTTCAGGATAGCCGTGTCGAGTGTTCCTTCTCTCTCCTTAACTACGTTTCGCCTCCCACGTTAGAGGCATCTTCATGCGTTGACTGTGCGGTTGAGTGCATTGTGAAAACTGAACGAGCGAAGTAAACAAAATGTTAGCGGTCAATGAAAGAGGGGTCACATGACATCTGGACCACCCTGTAGACATTTTCCAATGCCCTCCTCGCGTAAATGCCGGATGATAAATGACCAGATGAGTCTCGTCATATTTTGGATGTAATCGCCGCGACCACAGGTGGTGGCCAACGTTTTGAAATCGCCGCAGATTCTTCAAAATTTAATTTTCCTTGAGGTCAGAGAGTCGTGGTGGATAAGGTCCGCGCTGTGTTTACAGCGTGAAAAGAAAGACAATCTCAATATTGGTATTCTGACATTTTACTGATACCGTCGATTGACCTTTTAATACACTTCTTGGCCATATAGCGAAATTATATTATTTTCTCGCACTCCGCATAAATTGTTCGCGTCCCTTTTTCATTTATAATTATTTGAGCACATCATTGATTTTCAGTCCCGCGGTTACCATTTTGCATAATCGCTGCCGTTATTTATATTGTGTTGAGTGAACATCGTGCATGCCAGCGAAAATGACTTTAGGCTCGGCCGTGATATATTTAGGCCGGCATTAATAAGCCGGCCTATCGATCACCGGCGACGTTGAGATGAACAGCTCCGCCAACTGATTGATGGTAATGTCGCATCTCGAATTGAGATTCATGGAAATGTGCCGTTCACTCCTCGCGCTCTGCGTAGGTGAAGCTAATACATCCTTCGCAAATTAAGTCTGCGAAATCACAGTGCGGGGCGACGCATTTTGGCCGCCGCTGATATCGCGCAAATGCCTAGCGGCACCGGCCAGCTATGGCATTACGTACACATAATAATAGCGCCTGTTGAAAAGCGTCGCGTTTTCTCAACAGATAAAGATGCGATTTAATTCAACGTATATGAGCTTTTATGGACACTTACTGGGCTCTCATTTTAATCTCCGTGTGCCTCCTCGACCAATCTGCGTCCGGACTGCAGATGTATTTTTAACATGCCCTGTGTGTGAGTGGTGTTTCTACCACACCTGGGCGATCCAATTATTCAGTTAATCATCTGAACTTCCAGATATTGCTCTGATTGCGAAAATCAAATCTCGCTTTTATTCCCACTTGTGCCGCTGGAGCGGAGGTTATTGATGGTGCTCGGTGACATCATTGGCACCATCACTAGTACGTCAGAGTGGGTGTAGTTTATAGGGGGTTTCCTGTCTTTGGAAGCTGCTAATTTTAAATTGGGCCCGATAGTCGATCACAACGTTTAATCGATTCGTTGGCTTAATCGATGAATCGTGCCAGTTCGAGTTATAGCTCAATGTCATTGGACCGGTGCAAATCATCGACCTGTCGCATCGATGGGGCGCTACAGACATTCAGCCGTCGCGAGGCCCGCCTGCTGGCGTTGGAAGCAAAACCACACAATGCGGCATAATTCGTTTTCGCAGGTAGCATCTTCCTTCTGGCTGCGTGGGTTGTCGCCGCGTACTCTGCGTTCCTCCCACAGTCCAAAGACACGTGCTGTATGGCCTGCTGACTAAATTTCCCCGAGTGCCCCGTGTCTGCCGAGTCCAGGCTCTGGTTCGTTGCCTTGTGGCGTTTTCCTGTTCTCCCCGTGTCTGCGTGGGTTTTCACCGGGTACTCCGGTTTCCTACCACAGTTTAAAGGCCCAATACTGTCTAGGATAATTGTCCTGCTGCCTAAATTGCCCCCGGTGCCCTGCGACGGACTGGCGTCACATCCTGGGTACAGCCCTGCGATGCAACCCGTGCCTTCTGGTAGAAACTCCGGCTCACCCCCACCCTGTACAGTATTAAGTGGGTACAGATATACGACGAATATTGCATCTAAGTTTCGCCGCATCTTAAGCCTCTGTACAGAAACACCGTGACGTTTTGTTCGTGAAAAAACTGGTGGCATGACAGAGGAGAAAAGCAAAGTCTTCGGCCTGATCTCTGATGAGAGGCAACGAATCAATACAACATAGACAGCAGTGGGGGAGATGGAGTTTCACACTACAGGTGTGGCTGGCAAGAAAAAAGCAAACTCCAACTGAGTAAAGATTGACTGGGAGCTTTGACAGAAAGCCTTGCTTGCTGGATCAGAGAATGCATGAAGCAGAGTGTATACAGCGAGATGAGACGGGACGGCTGTGAGTGGCCAAGTCTGTGTTGGCTCTCGAGTGCTGTCTTGGTGATCCGGGACTGGATTTAAAGGCGGCGGGTAATGATGTGGCCACGGTTCTGGATGTAGGCGAGGAGACTGGCAATTGCATTTTCCATAATCTGGAGTTTAGGGATATTGGGAGGGATATAGAGAACAGAGATTTGTCATTAAGCCGTGGATGAGGGTCTCGGCAGCAGTTTGGGGCCAGGAAGGTTTCTGTGCGGAGATTTGAGTTGTCTACCCTCGTATTGCTTACGATTTCTCCTGGCACGCTGTGTTCCTGTGGCGTAACAAAACGATGCTCTAATTAGTAGGCAAACACTCCATGAGCAGGGCTCTCTTACAACGGAGCTTGGAAACCCTCAGAGGTTTTCCTGAATCAAAAGAACAAAACCCGATTATCTTTTGTATGTATATATATATTCCCAGTGGTGGCCGCAATGCATTCGCTCCGTCCATGTGGTTTATTGTTATGGCTTCAAATAATATTACGGCGTCCGAGTCTGTTATGCGAGGCCGAATAGTTGTTGCCAATCCTCTTTGTAATTGTATGCCTGCCTACGCGTATATACAATTTTTATTTGCATGATTACGCGCCGTTCTCCAGAGGGCTCTTCTCGCAGCGCTGCTCTCCTAAAACTGAGTAATGGCTTATTTCTACAAAGCTATGTTTGTCTGGCACGAAACTAATGGCGTATAAAAGTGCTGTTTTGTTTCCGTGGGAGTCGACGGCTATTCCCGTCTGTGTGGGAGACGGGCAACGAGCAGCGGTGCGAGAGGCCGGCTTTTGTGTGGGGTTATTCCAGCCGGGAATCGCTCTCCTGAACCGATACAACACACGCGACAGCAGCAATAATAATAATTTTAAATTTCTAACGCTGCGTGGCACATATTCATTCACTGTCAGAGGTATTCATTCGACGAGAGAACGACTCGGAGGCGCGAGGAACGTGCAGAGAGGTGGAGGAGGTAGCCAGGCGGTTTGCCGGCGCCAACATATTGCCACACACTGCTTCCTATATATTA